>LR538506.1:47526-114028 GCA_900536315.3 Caenorhabditis becei | reverse complement strand
TGAATAGCTGAATAGCTGCAGAATTGAAATGCTGGAGAGAGTTCTTATTCTGGAGAACGGGTGAGCTGACGGAGAGCTCAAAACAGGAGAATTAAAATGCTGGAGTGTTGAATAGCTGAATAGCTGCAGAATTGAAATGCTGGAGAGAGTTCTTATTCTGGAGAACCGGTGAGCTAGCGGAGAGCTCAAAACCGGAGAATTGAAATGCTGGAGTGATGAATAGCTGAATAGCTGCACAGTCGAAATGCTGGAGAGAGTTCTTATTCTGGAGAACCAGTGAGCTAGCGGAGAGCTCAAAACCGGAGAATTGAAATGCTGGAGTGATGAATAGCTCGTTGCAAATCGACAATTCAATTCAGGTAAGCGCTCTTTAATGCGAACTCTCAATTTCCCTGATTTCAGCAGTCTGATGTTCATCGTTGCCGCGTTCCACGACCTTATCAGCTGAGGATCAATGAATTTCATCCATCATCTTCATCGGAAAACCTTTTCGAAGCTGTTCGAAAGCAATTCTTAGAAGATTTTCATTAATTTGTGTTTAAAAAGTTGAATAAATATTAAAAATTAAAGAGACTAGCCCGGTGAGGGTCTGGGCCCCCACCGGGCCAGCTCTGCGAGGCTTCCAGGCCGCTTAGGTTCGCGCTTTTGTAGGCGCATCACAAAAATATAACGGTTCACCCTGAAACGAAAAAAATCTAATGCGGAACAAAGTTTTTCGAAAAAAATGGGGACTAGGAAATCGTGGGTAATTCAAAATACAATCTGCGATGAAAATTTATGATGTAGCTTTATGCCTCAATTTTTGATTTTGGGCATGGTGTTCATGTTTTTGGAACTTGCAGAAACTTATAAAAAACCAAAATCGTTTATTCATCATGACAGTATTGAGTTCAATCCTGGTTTTTCTTCGGACATTCGGGAATAGTTTGGTAGTCGGGACACGCTTGCAGCATCGCCGGATTGAACTGTCCTCCGTGGATGCGGTTGATTTTGACTTTGTCCGTCATGTTGACACGTGGAGCTTTGCTGTAGTCCCTGGAAGTGATAAGAAGTGATAAGAAGAACCAAGTTCCGATTAGCTAACCTTGTTTTTGCGTTCGGGTATTTTCCTTTCCAAATGCTGGTCGGTTCGGGACCGTGGCCGTTCTTCTTGAGGTACTCGAGGCGCTGCTTGCACGTTTGCATCACGTCTGCTGCCAGATGCGGATCCTGGATTTTGCTCCAGTTGAGGACGCTACGGATGAAGTTGTTGGAGGCCTGATCGACGGCTCGCTCCACAATCATTGTCACCTGAAATCAAGTGCGCTCTGTTGAGAATCCCTGTCAACTCACGAGTCCATTCGTTTGAAGGCCAACCTTCAGAGCATTTTGAGTAGCTTTCAGGTCGAAAATCTCGGTGCCGTCGATCTTCAGAATGACATCTCCGACGTAAAGGAAACGACGAGTTGTCGATCCCCACGTGTTATCAGTCGATTCCACGTACACCACGTTCCGATAAGACTTGATGTTGATGCCGAGCTTGCTGCGTGGGAAGTAGATCAGGACGATTTTGTAGTAGGCGTAGCCAGAATTCGGTTTGACAAGCACATTCGAGGAGTACGGTTTGCGGATGGCGGCATTCGAAGGGATCGAGCGATCGTCGGTGACCCGCTCGCAACTGATCACACGACGCACCTTAAAGTCGACAAAGTTGCTCTTGTTCGAGCGATGGATTTTGCGCAGGATGCTGTACATCTGGATCTTCGAGGTGATCTTGATGTTGTTGATTTCGAGCAGATGGTCACAGTACTCGATGGGCGGACTCAGAGCCGCTGGCACGTTGGTGAAGAGCATTCCCTCGGTGAGCTTGAACTCTTTGTAGTTCGGAGAGCCGGCCGGACACTCGACGGTGAACGACATCTCGCGGATCATGTCCTTGGTGATGATGTCTTCCGGAAACTTGCCCTGACGAAACTGTCGTTTCTTCTCGCGAGACATGTTTCTGCAAACATCATTTGACTCTGGAAAGCCTGGAAGGTTCAACTTACAATGGCTCACAACTCATTTTCGCTTCGAATAAGACAATACGTGAGCCGCAGAGTGAGCGTGTTTTCCAATAATGTGGATATGAAAAGAATCGAGGGACTGATAAGGGCAAGGCTGATAAGGATCAGTAGGGTGTCAAGGGGTTCACGTGAGACTCTCTGACGTCTACAGTTACCGTAACCCCAGCTCCCATATCGCGTGTGCATTATTTTTGAGCTTCAAAAATCACCCTGACCTAGATAATTGCTCCCAATTGCAGGTTTGTTTTATTAGTTCTCCCCGAGGCTGTCTCCCAACCAGTCCCTACCACTATTCCTTCTCAACATGGCCCCTTCTGCCTCGGCTCCCGTCAACCAATTCCACTTCGAAACCTGGCAACTCTTCGACCCGATCTACCTTTTCTACTGCATCCCCGTCACCATTCACTACCTTTTAGTCCTTCGAATCATTCGAAAACTCAAAGATTCCAACCCATTCTTCTTCATTTTCTACATCACGGGCACCGCGGACTTCTTCTATCTCTGCTCTATGCTGGCTTGTGAATTCGTCCACTACACCGATTTCCTGCCGACCATTATCTTTGTGATATGCGTGGTGATAAGCTACTTCGGCGTTTTTTTCAATCTCTTATCTAACGCTCTGCTTTCAATCAATCGATTCTGTGCCACAAAGATTTCCTACAACACTGTAAGTTTCTGTCAGAAGAGTTCCTCTTATCAGAGCTTTCAGTACTTCCAAAACTCGCGCATCAAGATCTACTTCCTCGTCATCCTAATCATCTCCATTCTCGCCACCCTCCCCGGTGGAATCCTCATGTTCTGGTACCTGGAATCCGACTGGAGTCTTTACGCTCAATACGAAAAGACCGGCTTGAAATCCTTCAACTCTCATCGTATAATCGTTATCATCTTCCTGATAACCGATGGTGTCCTCGGGGTCGTGCTGAGTATCGGAACGATGTGCAGACTTCGTAAGCTGAACATCAACTACGACCGGAGCCTGCTGCTCGTCACCTCCCTCCACATCCTCCCCAACACGCTCGTCTCGCTCTTCAACTTGGACATGCTCTTCCAGATCACTGGCTCATCGAGATTCGCGAATGAACTCGTAATGCTCTCTTGCCGTTTCTGATCTGATCCCTTTGTTTCAGAGCCGTATGTTTCTCTTCTTCCTGGTCTCCTTCAACAGTCTCACAATCGTCTGCACGAACAAGAAGATCCGTCAAAAGTACCTGGAAGTGTTCGTCTTCTGGAGACATCTGAAGTACGAGATGTCGAGAAAAGGCGCCTCGGTGGCAACTGTCAATGATAGAATCACTGTGCTTTAATAGCAAAATATATGTATTTATTTGTGTCTTATCAACAAACATTTATTTTTATCTGTTATCAGTTCTTCATCAGTAGACACTCCCACTCGCTACAGCGGTAACAGCCGCTTTTGCTGCGATTCGGAGCAGCGTTGATCTCACATTCTTATCGAATATCAACAAGATGTAAGGTAGAAATAGTGATAGCTGAAATATACGCTTTCCTTCTTATCAGTGATAAGAAAAACTCACAATATCTGACATTATCATGATGATATGAAGATTTGTCGCGTCCGAGAGCTGGATGAATACAATATGACCAAAGATTTGCCATAATGTCACACAGAAAAAGACAATTGTGTTGGCGATGGCGATCGTCGTCAAGTTCCTCATCATATTTTTAGTGCGAGCACTCGAAGTGATATTGGCAAAGTGTTTCTTGACACAGATGATAGTCCAGATGTTCAGAACGAGGATTACGGCAAAGTAGAGGAAACTTTGGATGAGGAAGAAGATTGAGAAGATTTTAGCTTTGACTGGCTCGACTTCTCTTGAGTGGAATGTTTCTTTGACTATGTCAAAGTGATAAGGGAGGTAGAATTCGAAATAGATTACTGGGAAGGTGATAATGAAAGATAAGATTAGGAGAAGGCCGTATGCATAGGGATAGTACTTGCTCCAGAACTGAACGGAAGAGGTTAAGTCTAGAAGTCTTCTGAATCTCACCTCATTTGCAGTGAGTGATTTTGCTGCTGATAATCTCTGCGCTGACATGATAATCACACTGATTGCCTGTGCATTGTAGAAAAAGTAGGCCCAGAAGGAGGTAAAAAGGAACAGGAAAGGCCAGTGAAAATGGACCCAGACCATCGCTCGAAACGTCTCTTCCACGTGGCAAAGTCTCATAACCCACGTGTTCAGGTAGCAGAGAAGATTCTGAAGGCCTTGCTTAGATTCAGAAGCTTGAGAGATTCCCTATTTTCATACCAGAGTCATGTCGCATTGGAGAATCCGATAGAATGAGTACTTGAACTCTTTTTTTTGCAACAGGAACAGAAAGAAAAGGATGAGAAGGACGGAAGGGATTCCGTATAACAGCCAGATGCCGAGCATGATTATCAAGTGATAAGTGATAAAGGGAGTGATATTTATTTTCGTCGAGATCCTTAATTAGTGGGAAGAGAGTGAATTACGCACGTCAAGAGGAATCCCAGGAGAGATGCCACGAGGCGAAAACAGACCAGGATTATTCATAGCTCAAGTTGGTCTCGAGGTTGATCGAGTGGCTCCCGGGGCGATGCTCTCCACTTTCACTGATAACTTCTTATCATCGAGCATTTTGACAATGGTGCTGCGAACGTTTCTATCAAAGATTATTAAGATGTAGGGCAGGGAGAGGGAGAGCTGGAAGTAGGTCAGATGAGGCGCTCCATGGGGATCTGCTTACCACATCCGACATCGCCATCACAATGATATTCTGCACTTGCCCCGAGACTCCTCTGATAATGATATTGCCGAAAAGCTGCCAGAGAATGACACAGAAGAACACAAAAGTGTTGATGAATACTATGGTTGTCAAGTTTCTCATCATAGTCCGAGTCTTTGGATCAGTGGATTTGTTGTTAGTTTGGAAGTGTTTGCGGACAGAGCAAATGGTCCAGATATTGATAACAAAGATGATAAGGAAGTAGAAAATGCATTGGAATAGGAAGAACATAAGAAATATTGATCTCTTTGGCTCTACAGGCTCCCCGGGGACAAACTCTCTGGTCTCATTGTTGTAGACGAATGGGAGAAAGAACTCTCCGAAATAGATAGGGACTGATAAGCCAGTTGATATCACTAGGATAAGGCCATAGGCTCGGAGGTAGTTCCTGTTCCAGAACTGAAACCTTCTGATAAATTTATTGAGAAGATGGTTCCTCTAAAAGCTGACCTCATTGCCGGTAGTCGACCTAGCGGACCACAACCTGTGAAGAGACATTGTGATAACACTCAGGGCCTGGGCGTTGTAGAAAAAGTAACCGAAGAAAGCACTGAATCCGAACACAACTGGGAAGTTTTCAAGGACTCGAATCATTGTTTCATGGAAAACATCTGTGTAGCACAGGCGGTACACCCATGTGTTCAGGTAGCAGATCACGTTCTGGAATGGGGAAAGATAGGAGAATCACGACTGACTCCTTCCTTACCAGGATCATGTCACACTGGAGAATTCTATAAAACGAGTACTTGAACTCTTTCCTGTTTAGAAAACGGAACAGCCATTGGATAAGAAGAACTGATGGGATTCCGTAAGTCAAGAAGATAATCAATACTATCAGCATGTTGAGGGAATGGAAGTCGACTGGTCAAAAGGTTTGCAGTTGCAAACTCACTGGAGCAGATAATACGTATGAGAAGGCAAATTGTGGGAAATATGACGAAAGAGAGATGGGGAAAGAGTATGAGAAGTTCAGCCGATTCTGGCCATGCTGACGGTTCTTTGGGTGACACTGTTCCTGGTTGGAACTGGACCAATGTAGTCGCCGATCATTCGGACAACTGAAGTTCTTACGTTTCTATCACATATCAGAAGAATGTAAGGGAGGGTGAGTGATAAGGCATCTGATAGGAACATCATCACGTAGTTGTTGATGGTCCTGTCGAACTCGACGACTGCTTTGTAAAATGGCTGCCAGAGGATCACAAATGCGAAGACGATAGTGTTGATGAAGGCAATTGTGGTCAGGTTTCTCATCAGAGCTCGCGTTTTTGGACTTGTGAATTCAGATGAAAAACGCTTTCGGACGACGATGATTGTGATGATGTTGATGATGAAGATCACGGTGAAGTAGGTCCACATCTGAATGCTGAACACTGTCGAAGCCACGGATCTCTTGTCCTGGAAGGGGAAGGTTGAGAAATCGGTTCGAGACCCAAAAGAATTCCTACCGTATCAACTGGTCCACTCTGAAAAGCTTGTTTCTCCGGGACATAAATATATGGCTTCATGTACTCTCCAAAGTATATCGGAGTGGTGATAGCAGTGCTGATAAGGATGATGATAGCATAGGCACGGAGGTAGTTTCGATTCCAGAACTGGAATATTCAATGGGAATTTGAGTTCTGAACCCTTCCTTACCTCATTTCCCAGTGTCGAAACTGAAGAAGAGAGCCTGTGAAGTGATAAGATGATAACACTCATGGCCTGTTCGTTGAAGAAAAAGTGGCCGAAATAGGATTGGATCGGGAAGATAAAGTAGGAGTTTTGGTAGAACCACAGCATTGTTGGGATAGTGCTGGATACATTGCAAAGTCTTTGAATCCACGTGTTCAGGTAGCAGAGAAGGTTCTAGAATGGAAAAGTGTCAAATCTAAAGAATCTCCAACTTACCATAACCATATCGCATTGGAGAACTCGATAAAACGAGTATTTGAACTCTGGTCGGTTGAGGAATTTCAAGAAGAACAGGATGAGCAGAACGGAGGGAATTCCGTAGTTGAGCCAGATGACGTGCATCAACATTTTTACGAAAAGTAATGGAAATGGGGGTGGGTGGCAGTGGAAGAGTTATCGGAGCATGTTTTGATTTGCAAGGTGTATCAGGTGCATGTGACCATCATGTGAGCGGTATTCTGACCCTGATGTGATCTATCAGAAAGGTTCTGAATCCGTACTGAACTCTTTGATTTAGAAACACAATCCTCAAAGTTTTGGAAAGTTCTGTCTGGGTTCTCACAATTCATAACTTTATGTTCAAATGTATATTTCCTTTAGTTCCTTGTTATCCCTCCAAGTTTCAAGAAGAACTACCAGTTACTTCTTGACGTCTTCTGGAAGTGGGTGGTTGATCGGGGACTCGTTGACCTGGGTGGATCTTCTGATCGCTGAACACACTGCGGATCTGCTGGCAGTCAAGAACAGCGTGTTCAGCGTGGATGAGAAGGTGCTTGACAAGTTTTAAGGAGCATCAGAAGAGAGTTCACGAGGTGGAGAGTATCAAAAAGTGGCTGGAGAAGAGACCGTTTTGATGTTTGAATAAATAAATAAATATATGATCATCTTCTAACTGCAATATCTTTCACAAAAGGGGCCTGGAACAAACTTGAACAAGAACATTCATTTGACCTATTTGTTTACTCTCCAAAAGTTCAGGAAACTCTGCAAAACAGAAAATACATTGCCACTTTTCAGACTTCAAAGATTCCGAATCTAGAGATCTCTTTGGCTCCGCCCCGTTCTCTCCAGAATCTTCTTTCTAAAGTTTTAAAGCGGAAGGATGACATTGTAAAAAGTTTATTTGAATCAGTGTACCAACGCGAGAATTAGACGGTTAGACACTATTTGTCCCTAGTGTACTCTCCCTTGTGATGATTCTCGCAAAGTTCTACCGATTTTTGTCGCCCCGAAAGGCCATGAAAACAAGATGACAATGACAAATAAGATGTGCATGCAAAGAGTATAAAAAGCAACTCCGGGGATTCAAAATCTTCAGTTCAGTCCAGTTTCTGAAAAACTCCTAAAATGGTGCACTACAAACTGTCCTATTTCCCACTTCGTTTCGCTGGAGAGATTCCCCGCCAGATTTTGGCTTATGGGGGTCAGGACTTCGAGGATGATAGGGTTCAGCAAGCGGATTGGCCCAAGATTAAGCCGAGTGAGTTTTCATAAGACTCACGAGGGAAGTGTGTAGAGTGACACAGATAGATTTGGGTATAACTGGGCAGAAGGGTAGGTAACGGTCACAATAGGTAAGATCCGAGACCTTTTTCATGGGATAAGCTTCTAATGACAGCTACATACGCTCAGATGTCAGTTTTTAGGCTCAAAATCTCCATTGATAGCATTTTACGTGAAAATTTACTCATTTCAACAGGGATGTAGGCCAAAAAACTGGCATCTGGGCGCTTTTTTTGTATGTAGATGTCACCAGAAGCTTATCCCATAAAAAAGCTCTTGAATCTCACCTATTAGAACCGTTACCTACCCTTCTGCCAAGTACCAGCCAAATCTATCTATGTCATCATACACACTTCCCTTTGTCAGAGGCCAAACATTTGAAAAGTTTTATCTTCGCTTTTTTGAGTAATTTTGATCAATTACAAAAACAGTTTCGATACCTTCATCTATTTCAAAAAATGTATTTGGAAATGGAAACTTTTTTCTCCAGCCGTGCCATTTGGAACCATGCCGGTGCTCTATGTCGACGGAAAACCCATCGCCCAGTCACATGCAATTTGCCGATTCTTGGCCCGCAAATTCAATATTGCTGGCAAGAACACGTGGGAAGAAGGACAAGTGGATGCCCTTGCCGATCAGTTCAAGGACTTCCAGAATGATACCCGTCAGTACAACTTGGTCAAAATGGGATTCGCTCAAGGAGATGCTGATAAGCTTTATCAGGAAGCGTTCCTGCCGAGTTTCAGAAAGAATTATCAGTTCTTGACCAACTTTTTGAAGGCTTCTAGAAGCGGATTCCTGATCGGGGACTCGTTGACCTGGGTGGATCTTATGGTTGCTCAGCAGACCGCTGATCTTCTCGAAAAATCGGTTTTCGTACTTCCGCCGTATGTGCTCAATGAGTTCCCAGAGCTCAAGGCTCATCAGAAGAAGATTCACGAGATTCCGAATGTGAAGAAGTGGCTCCAGACAAGACCAGTCACTCAGTTCTAAATTTTTTGAACTTTTTCGAATTTCTGGATATTATTTTTCAAAATGTATTCATACATACAAGTTCAATAAAGTTTCATAATACGAAAATTCGATGTAAAATCCTTTGCACCTCCACCTCGTTAGCTTCTATTTAAAGCTTTCACCCCATCGGACCGAGATCAAAAACTCAGAGTACGAAAGCAACGAAGCAGACGTCGCCACCCGCATAATTGTGAGAACGTGCCGGTTCCCACTCGCCATTTTCCAGTTCCAGGTCACCATTTTGACCGTATCATGGTTGACTTTCGGTTCTCGGCTGCTTCAACCCTGCTATTGGTAAGTTGGTCCCAGATCCCCTATGACAAGCTGTCCCTCAGATCAGTTTCTCCGGATTGCTTCTGAACCTTCTAGTCATCATCAGAATGCGTCGTGAAAAGGAGGGATTCCACAAGATCTGTATAAATAAGGCAGTTGCCAATATTCTGATAGTGTGTGCTTATCTCATTTGGGCAGTTCCATGTTCCTACTTGTAGGTCGCTTGTGCAGAGCATCTCTGATAAGAAGTTTCCAGAAACGCCTACTATCTCCCTCCTCAATTCAACATCTTCTTCGGTCAGATCATCGGCTGGGGTCCCTACCTAATGTCCGGTCCGTTCACTCAAATCTGCCTCGCTATCAATAGATCAGTAGCGATTTCCTATCCTTACTGGTTCGACAGACAGCATAGACTTCCTTTCACAACATTGGCTCTGACTGGTCTCTGGATTCTAGCTGTGCTGGTGTCCTTACCCTCAATGAAAGGTATCTGCATCTTTGTCTTCTGAATTCAATTCAAAGTTTGTTCTCAGAAGGCTGTAGTTTCATCTTCTACCCGGAAGTCATTGCCTGGGGAACAATGTCCACTCCTTGCTCCCTGACTCTCAGCAGCATCTTCCTCACCTCCGTTATCATAATGACTGTTATCTCCTTCTCTATAAACGTCTCCAGCATCTTCAAGATCCTCAAACTCTCCATGACAACTGGATCTTCCCTAGGGATATCAGCTGCCAGGAACAAAAGAAGGAGGCGGATGTTCGTTCAGTGTATAATTCAAGACTGCACCCATTCCTTCGACACTTTTGTCAACAACTACATCTACTTTTTGTATTCCGCACAATGATTTCAGTTCTTATGTGGAGCAGTGTCAGGGTTGCTGATAATAGTGTTGGACGGGTCAGTTACAGTAACAAACAAACTACGAAAATAGTAATAGTATTTAACACCAAAGATTATTTCTGATTCTCGCGCCGAAAAAGCACAAACTTCACAAACTTATCATTCATTTGTTCCCGAAAATGTCAATGTTATCACAACTGATTTTTAGTTGCACAAAAAAAATTAAACATGTTCTAAATTGCAGCCTCATAATGTCACTTCTCCACCAGAAACCGTCCATTCCAACCAATCGAACGAGCCGTATCTCCACCACTGTTATCAATTGATAAAGCTACCGTAATCTTGTGTTCTTCATCACATACTAAATGAAACCAATAAAAAACGACGGACAAAAACAGAGGGAAAGGGGCTGAACGAAATTCGATTCATTCTAAATGCGCACTCTCATCATTTATGTATCAATTCGCCCCGGGCCGCCTCTCATACATTTTTTATCGACGGTCGCGGGGCGCCTTCATCTGAATTGCACACGGCTTCAGAAGAGAGGAGAGACTCCTCGAATTAACTTGTTTTCCCCTTCTTGTTTTTTTTGTAGGCCCAACGAAAAGTGTGTAAAACATTTGAACCTTACCGTTTTGTTGTCACATGATCAGGAGGGTGTTTTGAAGAAAACAGACTGATAAGGATAATAGTGTGTGATAGAGGTTTGTATTTGTTATGTTAGACTAGTACCAATTGGGGGAATAGGGAAAAGAAGCCTGGAGGAGGAAGTGCGCTCTATTGATAACTTTGATCTCTTGGTTTTTTGAGGGAAAAAACATAGTGACATTTATTATTCTAGATGGGGTGAGAAACGCGCTCTATTGAACTTTATCGAGGTCATAAGAATTCTCCAGAGAACGAGGAACTTTTTAGAACATGCTCCAGAAGACGTGGCTTTCATGAGTCTTCTGAATTCAGAAGAAGTGTCGTACTCATTTTCAGATGACGTGACGCTTCTGAATATTTCATTGAATCACCCTTCCTATATCCTATCAGTTCGTGACCTACTTTGTGCTTCGTGTGTTCATCGATTACGAAACTTGCCAGTGTCATTCCGTGTCTGCACTTTTCCAACTTTCACTGATAAGAACTTTTTGCGGGATATCATATCACTGATCAGTGATGTCTTACACCCCAAATTACAGTAACTCTTCCTTGATTTCGAAATAAACTCTAGTGGTGCTCACAAACACCTAATCACGCTGTTCCTCTCCACTCCCTGGGCCTCTTTTGCTCTACTGATAAGCCAAAGTGATTTCGATGTTGACAGCAACTCCAGCTAGGCGCGCTTATCAGTTGGTTGTGCCTTAAGACGTGCTATCAGTTGAGAGGGGCTACACACTGATACGGCCTTATCATTTGCATCAGTCAATCAACCATCATGCACATTTTGTACATAACTTCAAGTCACCACTCCTTTTTGCCTTTTTTCATGCTGATTTCCGGCTTGTTATCAATCGATAATCACGGGTTTTGTTTCAGATTCTCAACTATTCTACTTTTCCGAAATGATGGACCTTGCGACAAGAAAACGATATCATTCCTCGAGTCTGGAAACATCAGCAGCAAAAGTTCAAGCACTAGGTATGTCTTTCAGTGGCCTTCTGATTCCAGAATCCTAATTCCTTCTTCCAGACTTCAACTTCGCTGACATGATGACAATCCACCTTCTCCACACCCTCAACAACACAGAATCCTCTCAAAAACTGCCGCTTCTCGACGATCTCATCGCCAGAATCCAATGGTTAAAGGTGAGTTCCGGAAACGGGTTTCCCTTATCACATGACATTATCACCACTTTTGCTCCAACGAAAAAACCACGAGTCTTTCTCGAAACGTCGCCGCCGAGGCCGAGTGTGTCACGGAAAGCGTTCGATTATCAGAGCACACTCAGCGAGACATGGTTTGCATACTTGGGCCTTGTGATAGAGTGATAGGGGTTGGTGATTGTGTGATCACCGTCATCTTACTGTCTTATCAGTTTGTTTGGCAGCGTGCCAATATGTTGTTGGCGTTTGTGGAGTTGGGGAAATAGAGTGGAACCGCGACGCGACCGCAACGCACCCCAACTTTCCTGTTTTCAGCAACAACAACAACAGCAACAGTTCGACGCCTCCAATGCTCCGTCCAAGAAGGTCTCTCCTATCGGATCACCTCGCCAGCCCGAGCCCAAAACTCTGGATCACAAGTTCCTGCAGACAAACATCCAGAAGCAACAGGAGATGCTTCAGAAGATGTCCAAGATCATTAACTTCACAGCCCACAACAACCCGCCTCCAGTGGTAATTCCGGATCCTCCACCAGTGCTGAAGATCTCCTCAGCATCACCAGTTCCCGTGACTGTCACTGTGTCAGCTCCAGTCGCCAACCCGGCCTCTGTGCCTCCTCCATCAGCTCCGATCAAAACTCCGAATAGAACTCCTCGACTGTCTCCAGCTCCAATACCACCTCCCCCAACCCTGACACCTTCAGCTCCCGCAATCATCACAGCCACCTCGGAGCCCAATAAGCGGAAGATGGGCATCCCAAAGAAGACAGAAGTCCCGCCGCCTCCAACACCTCAATTCCCGAAGAAAATGCAGACCCCGGAGGAGCTGATGATGGATCTGCAGTCGAAACAACGCAAACTTCTCAGCTACATCTCGTCAGCTCACAATGGAAATGTCACTGATGAAGTGCTGCACGACTACCTCAAGCATCCATACGTGCTTCTCAAAGAGAACGGAGTCGTCCGTCAGCAACCCAACCCATTCTTCCATCTGATGGGAATACCTCCAACGAGTCAGGCATCCAACTGGTCTCCGAAGATGTTGCCGCCGACTACTGTACCGAGAAAGTCGACAACTCCGATTCCAGCACCTCCAGTGCTACTCCCACAGGTGGAACTTCCCATTAAGAATAACAAAAAGGAGAACACAACTCCGATTGAGAAGGTACTATACTTGGTCGGAGGCTGAACTTCAACAACCTGTTCCAGGTCTCCCCACCACCCCAACTCCCTCCTCAACTTCCACTCCAAGTCCCTCTCGAGAATCAGAAGACATTCGACACAACTCCCCGATCCTGCAATCAGTGGTCCGTCTTCTCAATGGCTCTTCCGCTTCGGCTCATCTGCAGGTGCTATCCAATGCCATGCACGTGCCAGAAGCAGTGATCATGTACATTCTTTTCTACTTTTTCTTTCCAATTGTCTGTGATCTCTTGTTGTTCTTGTTGTTGTTGTTGTGATAAAAATTGATAAATTGTGATAAGAACTGGGCCAGCTTTCAATCCGTAACCTTCATCTCCCTGGGAACCAATTATCTCCACTCCCCATTTTCCAAACCAAAAGGGTATCGTTCATAGGTTTTCTTTTTTCCAAACCCATCTTTATCCAATCTTCTGACTCGACCACCTCTTCTTCCTCTTTTTCTCATCACATCGAGTTCAGTCAACCCTGCACATCAGTCCAACTATACACCTTCTTTCCGCACGACTTTCTTCCTTTTTCAGGTTCTCAAAATGAACCCGAATGAGTTTTGATCTCGACGTATAGGGTCTTGGCATTTGAAGGCCGTGGCTAATTGTGAGAATCTGAAACGCGGCCATTCTCTCTCCCCCACATTCCCTTCAGTCATGCTGCAATTCCGCTACTTCGCCGCTACTATCATGCTCTTGGTGAGGTTCATTGAAGCCTTCAAATCCCGATGTTTGATCCTTTCAGATGAGCATCGGAGTCATCGTGCTCAACTCATTGGTCGTCAAGAGAATGAGTCGGGAACGAGAGGGATTTCATAAGATTTGTGTGAACAAGGCAGTCGCCAATGTGCTCATCGCGAGTTCCTTCCTGCTCTGGGCTGTTCCATGTTCCTATTTGTGAGTGTCATAAGCCTCCCCGAATAAACAGGGGTGTTCCAGAAACTTCCTCTACCTTCCCCACCAATTCAACGTATTCTTCGGTCAAATCGTCGGCTGGGGTCCTTACCTCATGTCCGGTCCGTTCACTCAAATCTGTTTAGCTGTAAACCGTTCCGTTGCCATTTCCTATCCCTATTGGTTCAACAGAACTCATCGGTTACCTTGGACTAAAATCATTCTCGCTGGGCTATGGGGGATCGCTATTCTGATGTCACTTCCGGCTATGAGAAGTTAGAGAATGTGACATCCCAGCTTCATCTCAAAGGTTCAGAAGGCTGCAGCTACATCTTCTTCGTGGAAACTGTCTCCTGGAGCCCGACAGACACAGATTGCTCCAGAACCTTATCAGAATACGTCACCAACATGGTATTCGCCATGGCGGTGATATCATTCGGGATCAATATCTCAAGCATCTTCAAGATTCTGAGATCTTCCAGGGGAGTTCAAGCAGTCATGGAACAGAGTGTTTCGGCGAATCGAAAGAAGAGAAGAAGGAAAATGTTCGCCCAGTGCATTATCCAAGACTGTACTCATACCATGGACTGTATGGTTAACACTTATGTCTACACTTTCTACTCGGCCGAATGGTTCCAATTCATGTGCGGCGCAGTGTCTGCGCTGTCAGTTATTCTGCTAGATGGGTGAGGAAAACCAAAGAGTTTCTCATAATTATCTCAATTCTATTTCCAGCTTCCTGATGTCTGTCCTGCACCAAAAATCCAACACCCCCAGTCAGACGCGCGAGATCCAGTCGAAATCCCACACTTTGGAATTTCGAACTCGGGCTGCGAGCCGAGTCTCGACGACGATCGTCACTGCGACAACGATATGAACCACGTCATAATTAGGGGATGCGTCACAATTCTTTTCATTCTTTATCGCTTTGATTTCATGATAAATGTTCTGTCTTTGTAGCTGTGGTAATCACTAACTGATAAGAGGCGAAATGTGGGAAAGAAGACAAAGAAAAGAAGAGAAGAGTATGCTGCAACTTGTTTCGAAACTCTCAGAGGACCAATTTTTCATGAATTCAACGCTGAATTCTTGGGAATCGCCCGGATTTTCACTGGAATTTGTCAAATTCAAGCAGAGAAATTGAGAAAATGACGAATTAGCAGTGGAGCGCGTTTGCAGCACGCTCCGCTTAATTTGTTTATTTACAACTTTCACTCGATTCGACGCGGCTTCTTCTCCAATTTCTGTTTATGTTTTCGTTTGCCGTGTCCTTTTCCCATTTCCACCTTGCCTTGCTATCGATTTTCGTTTTTTGTCCTTCCGACACATAAAAGAATTACGAAATAATCCCCTCCTGAATGATTCATCTCTATTGTCGCCGCCTCGCCGTCTCTCGTTTTTTCCGTGTTTCTCTTATTATTTTCTTGCAGTTTGTCAAAAGATCAACTCAAAATGTCGCATTGGTTCCATCGAAATCCGATAAAACCGACGGAATTCGTGAAATTCGACCTGAAAGGCGTCCTGACCACCGACACGTGCTCCAAGATTTGCGGGTGAGTGAAGCTCACGTGAGCAGAGGAATTTATCGATTTTCGCTTCAGAGAGCTCCGTTTGCGTCGCGACAAGCTTGTGGGGCAATTCAAGAATGCATCGAACGATTTGGCGGAGGTCACGACCGAGTTCAACGCTTATTTGCGTCTTCTCGCCGGATTTCTCGTCGAAATTCAGTCGTCCGTTGCAGATTTGTGAGTTTTGGCGATTTTTTAAAGCTTCAAAATAAAAACTTGTGAGTAGCAAAAAAACATTCATTTTCGAGCAAATTTTCATCGAAAATCACAAAGAAATCCGTGTTTTTGTCAGAAATTGCAATGTCAATGCCTGTTTTTCAGAGAAACCAAAGACGCGGGCAACAAAAACAGCAAACTGATCCCACTGATCCGCTTCAAATGGGGCAACTCGATGCTTCCCTCCACTGCCACAGAAGTCTCTGACACTTGGTTCGAAGCGCTCAGCATGATCCAGTGCATGGCAATGTGGCTGACGAAGCACGCGGCCGCCGCCGCCGGAAAGGACGAAGTGAAGGAGTCAGACGCGAAGGAGTGTCTGCAGTGCCTGCGCCAGGCCGGCGGCATGTTCCAGTACGTCAAGGATGAGTCGGCGAGGCTTTCCGGAGCCAATGAGGTAGAAGGATCGGATTTCGACCCGAAAGTCATGGAGACGTACGTGCTGACGGCCACTGCGGAGGCGCAGGAGGTCATAGTGGCGAGGGCGATTGAGATGAAACACGACGACGGACTGATCTCTTCGCTCGCCGCAGTCACTGCTTCCATCTTTTCAAAGGCCGACCAGTGTCTGAACAACCTTCCGGATGAGTCGTTCGCCAGATGGAGAAGATACCTGCAGCTAAAACATCACTTCTATCTCGCCTACGCCTACGCCTTCATCGGACAGAAACAGTTGTCAGAAGACAAGTGCGGAGAAGCTGTGAGGGCTTGCAAGCAGGGAATCGCAGAGTACAAGGTGGCGAAGGAGATGGCAGCGATGTACGCGACAGCGACAGGACCGGGAACCCGCATCAAACCCGAGCAGCATCTATTTTTCCGTCGCATCGAACCACTGCTCAACAGGCATCTGGAGAAGGCGGAACGAGAAAACGGATTCATCTACCATCAGAAGGTTCCGGATGAGCTGCCGCAGTTGGATATGGAGGCGACGTACGGATTGGCGAAGCTCGAGTCGTTCACATACCCACCACCAGCAGAACTCTGGAACACTGCAGTCTATCATGCATTCGATCTCTCCAAAGCCAACATGCCAGATTTCTCAAAAATCAAAAAGGTAATCAGTTCACTGTCTTATCAATCCTTATCAATTTTGTTTCAGAGCAAATCAAAATTGGATCCAGTGCACGAGGAGAAAATCTACCAGACCGAGAAGGATCCGAGCAACTCGAGTGGATGTGTCATCGCCTAATAACTCACCTACACAATAACCCGATTTTCTGTACATTTACACCCGAATGTCACTTTTTTGCACTAGTCTCCGTTCCGTTCCATCCTATGTAATGTTTCCAATTTTAGCCGCACACCCATGATGATATACATAAAATGTACATGTTGTTTACACGAAGTGACCACCATCGCGGCGGCTGAATCAACCGTCCAGGTGTGCCAATAGCCAAAGGGCGGGCCGCGAGCTCCAGGGAGCCGCGCGGCTCGAAAGGTTTCAGTCAGTCGAGACCATGCGGTCACGAAGAATACTCTCAACTGTGCTACTGCTTCTGATCGGAGGAGCCGCGGCGAGGACGGCTTCTGGAAGGGGATGCACTCATTCGATGCAGTGCGGGAGGGGCATGTTCTGTCAGGAAGGAGCGTGTCGGAAGGACACGTGTTTTAATGATTTGCAGTGTGAAGAGGTAAGGAAGTACACGAATTGGGATTCTAGGTCACGGGTCTCACAGCGAACTTGAAATCATATTCAGATGGCTGAAAGACCGAAACTGGTCTATTCTAGAGGTCGCAAAGAGGTAATTGCGCTCCATTGCTCTCATTTCTAGGCCAAAGACCTTTCTCTTTAAGAACTTGAAAATTCAATTTCCCTACAAGATGAGAGCAATGGAGCGCGTTTGCCTCACTGCAACCTATAGAAAGAGTCTAAATTAGGTCAAACAGTGGGCCTACTATTCCAAGATCGAACTGTAACCACCTGACACATTGCTGACCCTCTCCTTTCAGGGTGAAGAATGCCGTCCTGGAAACGTGAACGGTCGTCAGAAGTCTGGCTGTTTTCTCGCCTTGAACACTCGTTCCTCTTCTGGAGGCACTTCTGACGACTTCTGTCCTGGCGGTGGCGCCCTTGTCCTTTCCCCCACTGGAACTTTAACCATTTGCGATTTAACCGAAGACTGCCCATCTACCCATGTCTGTAATCCGGTTCATGGTGTTTGTTGTACCAGTGAGTCTCTCCCTTTCTCTTCCCTCCATCCCCCGGAATTCAGAGCTTCCCACTTGCCCGAAAACCAAGAAGACCATGGTGAACTTCATCACGGGCAAGCCGATCATGTGTCAGTTCAAGCAGGGCCGTGTGATGCCTTGTCCGGAGAATGGCTTCTGCGAGACGACCACTGGATTCTGTTGTGTCCCGGGCGTCGAGGCTGTCACTGCTGCTCCGAAGGTTGTTGAGAACGAGAGACCCTGGAGAGGACAAGTGTGCTCCCCGCGAGTCGGATGTTCGGGAGGAGCCGCCTGTATCTGCGGAACACGTGGGAACTGCATGTGCGAGTGCGCCACCGACTTTGGATACACTTTGGCTTCGGACGGGAAGACGTGTCAGCGAGTGAGACGTCGGCTCAAGGAGAAGTGCAAGACGGATATGGAGTGCTCGGCGGCGTTCTCCGAGTGCTCATCGGGCGGATGTCGGTGTAAGAGAGGATTCAAGCGGAATGGAGACGGAGGTTGTGAGCCGATTGGTGAGTTGGCCAGGAGATTAGCAAAGGGATTTGGAGGCGCATCCTGAGACATGAAAAGGGGATTCTGAAGACGTGAGATGATAATTTCCAGAATACCGATGTGTCAACAAAGCTGCTCCGTTGAAGAGAGACGAGAAGATTGTCACGTGCTCACTGAAGAACTCTCTTTTGTCTAGCGCTTCCAGCTTCAAGAGTCTCAAAAAGTCCAATAGTTCAGTTGATGACGAAGAGTTCGAGAGACTGATGAAGGGAATAGAGAACATCACCTTATCAGATTTCGGAAACGAAAGAGACGACTGTCCCGAGGAGCACTACTGTGTGCCCGTGTTCGATGATGCCAACAAACCCGGTTATTACCAGGGATTCTGTTGCCCGTCTCCCGGCGAAATCCGTCCAACCTGTCCCGTCGGAGAGCCTCATGAATCAAGCAGTCCGCCGGATTACGGGTGCAGCAGGTGTCCCGTCGATTATTACTGCCACCGAGATGCGGTCTCGACGGACAAGACGGTAAGTGGCCCGTGACGAGGGGCTTCTTTTCACCTCATTACAGATCTGCTGCCCGAAGCCGTGTGTCTCTTTGGAAGACATCTACCACCTGGGACAGTGCTACTCGATGGCCTACTACGGGGACACCTGTCATCTCTCCGCGCAATGTGTCTATTCGAAGAGCCCCGATGCCGCTGAGGAGTACGCTGAAGTTTCAAAGATGGAGTGTGTCAGAAGCATCTGCTCCTGCCCCGCTGGCTTCAGTTATGCGGATGGACAGTGCAAGAGGATCATGTGCTCCATTGGGCTGCGCGGAGAGCCTTCTATTGATAAATCTGGGCAACTGATAAGATGCGAGAGATCCAGTGATTGTAGCATGGGACACATGTGCGATCCGAATACTCATGTCTGCTGCAAGGGAACCAATCGTAAGTGCAGAGAGATACAATCTTGAGGCTGGCAACAGCATAAAAACACGCTCCCACACGTAATCATGATCCAATTACCGTACCCTGCAGGTTGCCCGAAAGACTACGTGGAAACAGGAGAGCAGTGCACCGACGACAATTGCCGAGGCCTCAACGAGATCTGCCACAGGACCAAGAACGGGAAAGCCAAGATTTGCTGTACGTACGATGACGTTATGGTGATGCGAGACGCCTCCGTGAATGGCACGTCATCTGGAGTCGTCGTATAGAATCCCCCCGCTCGTCGTATTTTCTATTTTCACCTCTCCCCGTCGGAGAATTTGTTTGTACATCCTGGACGTCTTTCTGCCTCGCCTCTTTAATAAATCCTTACATGCGGACCGCAGTGTGTGTGTGCCATCCTCACGTCTCCATGACAACTTGGATTCTGGGGAGGAGGGGGGACTGAAAGGGAAGCGACTGGCCAAACACGGATGAATGAGTAATCAGGATGAATAGGAGACGAGGTCTTTGCGAGGAGCCAGCCAGGAAGAATTTATGAATGATTCGACACGGGGGCCCTCGGAGACTTCTCCTCTTTTATTCCTTCTCATTTCGACGACGATGAGTGAGAGCCCATCCATTCTTCCTTTTTCGTGGGGACCGAAAAAGAAGAAGAAGACGTCAAGTCATTGGAGCCCTCTGGAGCTCCGGAGAGGGGCGCCCCGAGAGTGAATAAATTAGAAATGGAAGGAAGGAAGACGAAGAAGAAGCCAAACGGGGGCGCTTTTTGCGAATTCTGGAGCTCTTTTTCGCCTTCTCAGGCGACGAGGCAGAAAGAGACAGCTTTTAGGCTCCGGAGTCATCATTTTACATAACAACTTGACTAAGAGCCGGCACAAGTTTCACGGAAGTAGATCGCTAGTAGATCCCACAGTTCCTACTATCCAGTAACTCCAATAGAAATCTGTCGGATTCTAGTTTCTTGCACTTTGCCTATAGCTACAGTATACCCGAAGCCCTAAAGAACTGCAAGTCAGAAGCGCTTCTCCTCGGCGATTCTGGCTTCTTCATCTTCTTCTTCATCATCCCAGCTCCCGGGAATGAAGAAGCTGGAGCCTCTCTGGCTTCTCTCCTGCGTCTCCATTTCGTGCCACGCGTTGTAAACCGGCGGCCGGCTGACGCTTCTCATCCCGGAGGGGACGCTTTCTGGAGAAGTGTGTTTATGAGGAGAAGAAGAGCCGCTTCTTCTTCTTCTTCTTCTCCGAGCCCCCCGCCCGCCTCATAGCAACCAGAGAGCTTCTTCTTCTCCTTCTTCTTCCGTCGACTGCAAAGTGAGTCTTCCTACGATTCCTCTCTCTCTCTTTCTTCTACTCCCACCTACAGTATCCCATTCCAAACCGACAAGTGTTTGTGATAACAGCCCCGCGTCCGCCTTGTCGTCCCGAGACTCGCCTCCTAGAAGTTTTGAGCAAACATTGCACTGACCCACGTTCTCTTTGCGCTCGCACAGTATTACCCATTACACGCCGGCAGGGGGAAAGTGTGCCCCGGAGAGTATCAAGTTTCAGAAGAAGAGACTTTCACGTCTTCTGGAAGGCTGCCGCTGAAGCCGTCATGGCGGCGCGGCTTAGAAGCTGCTGAGAAGCCAGATTGTGGAGCAAGGAGCTCGAGATCTGGAGCTCGAGTGACTAAGCGAGCTGCTCCATAATCCGCTGCCACTCTCCGATATGAGGAGACCTTCAAACCAACTACTTTGTCCGGGGGAATCACAGTCATCGTCGTCAGTCCTCCACATGTATTGTCTTTTGGCGTCGGCTCCCTCCTCATTCCGACACTCTCTCGGCCTTCTCCCTCATACGGCCGGCGGAGAGGGCCTGTACGCCGGTGCCGGTCGCCTCTCCTCCATTCGCCTCCTGTATTCGTCAGACGTCGTTCATCTTGACACTGGAGACCCACACACACACACACAGATGCGGAGACATGTGGCCCTGTGTGTCAAGATGACGGACGATGCAGAAGATGTAGATGATGATGATGATGATGATGTGACCTCCTTCTGTATGGAGGATTCTGGTTGTGAAGTTCGAATGTCGACTACAGCTCCGAGAGCTCCGAGAGCGGCTTGTTTGCGTCGAATACTCTCCCGCCGCCGGAGTCAGTCCGTCGTTCTTCTCCTCTCTCCACTCTTCTTCGCCCCATCTGTTTATTCACCTTTATGTGTCACTGTCAGCAGTGTGGAGCAGCCGCACGCACTCCACTTCCGTCAACATCATCATCATCCGAGGCGGTGGTGCCACGTGGCGGTGGCCTCTTCCGAATCATTTCACAATCCGAACCCATCCTTCAGACGGCTTGACGGCCCTAACGGATGGACAGACGGGGGGCACACGGGCTAGTTTAATGTCTCTTTGTCTGCCCCGGAGACACCAGAATGTTGTCAACAAAGACGAAGAAGAAGAAGGAGAAGAGGAGCGCTGGTCGTTTTGGAGCCCTCCTCTCCAGTGTGCTCCAGA
This sequence comes from Caenorhabditis becei, assembly GCA_900536315.3. NCBI lineage: Eukaryota > Metazoa > Nematoda > Chromadorea > Rhabditida > Rhabditidae > Caenorhabditis > Caenorhabditis becei. Next base: position 92,136 of record LR538506.1, on the reverse strand, counting down.
ATCTGCGCCGGGCATCTTCTTCTTCTTCTTCTTCCCGAGGAGAGGCTCCGTGTGAGTGTCTCCGGGGGGATGCGTCGTGTCTCCCATCTAATCCCTCTTCTGGACCGACTGCTCCGCCCGCCGCTGCCACTTCTCTTCTTCTCTTCGACGGCTTCATCTTCTGAATCTTTATCATTTGCTTATAGCCTCACACTAGTCCGGATTCTATAAATTTCCGAGAAAAAAGCGAGGAGAATCCCCTGAATGGCAGGCGATTAGTGAGCCGCCGAGAGTCTGACGTCTTCTGCTTCTCCCCTCCTTCTCCATTGACGTCTTCTTGTCACCTACAGTACCCTTTTCGCCGCTTTTTGCCCCGTGGCCGCCCGTCCTCTTCTCAATCGTCTGCATGTTGCGCGACCTCCCTACCTTGCCTCGCTCTCCTTCTGTATACTCAACGTTCATTCCTTTACCTCCCCAACAGTCGCCCCAGACGAAGTAGAAGAGAAGACGGCGACGACTGCTCCGAATGTTTATTTTGCTCTCCTCGTTCTTGACTGCTAGAAGAAGAAGCGCGGCCTTCTCGCGCGGGACGGGATGGAGCACACACCGCCCGTTCAGTCCCGCGCGGGCGAGCCACTTTCCTGCTCTTTCTCTCTGTGTATTCTCCACAAAGACACTTGACAAATGGAGCGCGACGATTCGAGGCGATGGAGAAGTACACGCCGAAGACTGTCGGGAGGGGGATTGAGAAGACCGAAGCGATCAGACGTTCTTCCCGAGACGTCGATCTTGTCGTCGAAACCTCAAGAGTGTGTGTGGCTGTGCGTCGTGGCGAGGAGTGTTATCATATCAGTTGTGACACTGGCCTGCACGACGGGGGCGACGCATCAGAAGTATCAATCGATCGATGCAATCGAGAGAGAAACGAGGCGTCTCTTCCGCTGCCCGGTGCACACGGAATCTGACACGAGGGCGCCCGGCGGCGCGCGCACAAACATTTGAATATATAGATGTGCCAGCACGCATCCGCCCATCCATCCATCAGACGGCTTGCTTTTTTCAATGGAATTGTTCGTATTCAATGGAAATGTCAGTCCTGTGAGCACGGCAGGCGGCGGCGTGCGAGGCGCCCGTCTCGCCGCCTGTTTACCGTACTAAGAGCTTCTCGATTCCGACAGTCAATCGTGTACTTCTGCGACTCTTCGCCTCTCTTTTGACGTCGCATACACATACACGACACAAAGCCAACGGCGACGACCGCCGATCACTCGGGGCTGGGGGCCCGCCCTCCGCTCTCCCGGCGTTTGCCTCCTCGGATCGACGTCCCGGCTGCGTCTGCGTCTCGCTTCTCCATCAGCATCTCTCGTCGCCCGTGGGGCCGCCCCGATCAGCCCGCTCTCTGCCTCTCGGTCGCCACCACCGTCATCGTCATCAAACCGTCGTCGCCGTCTTCTGTGGACACTGTGTGCAGTGTGTGTGCCGGCCCCGCCGATCGGTCGTCGTGTGTGTCAGTATGTGTGCTTGTCTCTCCGCTGGTGCTCTGTTTTGTGATGGGCTCGGCCCCCAATGTCCTCTTCTTCTTCTTCTTCTCCAGCCGCTGCTCCTACGGCTGCTGCTGCCAACAGACGCAGCCGTCTCTCGCGTCAGATGCGTCAGATGTCTCCTCCGGTTTCCTTCTACTTCGCCCCTGGTGATCATCACGTCAATTTTGTTTCTCTTCTTCTTCTTCTTCGTTCAGTTTTCCACTTTCTCACGAGTCGGCTTGATCGAATCACTGCTTTCTGTAAACATCGGCCACCGAAACGCGCTTTTACTGTAGAATATTTCAATGAGTCAGCTATCACTAAAAATCACTATTTTTTTTATCGTTTATTCCTTTAAAATGCCCTTTTTATCAAGAAATCTCTCCAAAATTTGCAAAAAATTCTGCAAAAAAGTACTGTAGAACTTAAAGGCGCATTGTTAATGTTGCACTTTCGTGGCGAGACTCCGTCAACAAATTTGGTGCATGCGCCTTTAAACCGTATTTCGGCGACGTGTCGTTTCGAATTGCGTTTTTTGCAACGTTTTTGTCCCATTTTCCTCCTTCACAACGTCGTTTTGCGTCGATTTTCTCGTGATTTTTCGAGATTCTGAAGCGTCGAATCGAAGGGGACGTTTCGCAATTTCGTCGGCTCATAAAACCTCGTCAACGGCGGCCACTCGGTGCAGCGCTCTTCGTCGCCCACTTCCCGCTCCCCGTCGTCACCTCGTTATCAATTTCTCCTCTCTTCTTTCGTTCTTCCGAAGCCTTTACGTCACTCTCCAACTCTTTCCCGTTTTACAGACTACTTCATCATCATCGTTTTTCATCTCCACAACTCATCGTGATCGTCAACACCAGGTGAGTGTCCGCTCCGTCCGCTGCGCCGCCGCCGGTCTGCTTCATTTTTTCGCCATCTCGGAGCGGGAAGCGCGACGCACAAATATCTGTCGTCTTGCGTTTCGTTCTCGGCGTCCGTCGAGATATTCTCGAAAACGAATCAACATTGTGCTGGCGGTGGTGCTGCTGCTGCTGTCACTGTGCAAACGGAAACGAAGCGAGAGCGGCGGCGCGACGGCGGGCTCCAAGCTCTCCACACCCTTCGACAACTATTCGCTTTCAGATCACCTGATGAGCATCGTCGGAGAGGACAGCGAGATCATATTGAACGCGAGTCTAGCAAATTCTCCGGAGTCGGCAGACACAATAGAGGACAGTAGTCAAGCGTTTTTCGAAAAAATAAACGCGTTTGGTAAGGAGGGAATCGAGCGTTTGCCGACGTCATCAATCGATTTTTTCAGTTCAAATGAACACGAGCGCAGTGAAAAGCGGCATCGATGATATCGCCGCAAGATTGAAGCAGAATGGCACGAGTTCCAGCTCCTCCCAGCAAAACTCCAGCAAAAGCAACGGAGTATCCTCTGCAAATCCGGACCCAAGCGCAATCTCAAATCACACTCCGTCGATGAACCTGAGTTGTGTGGAGTGTGGCGTCACGAAGAGCAACTCGGAAGGAATGGAGATTCACATCAAGACAGAGCACCTCAACTGGCTTCCGTTCCAGTGCCCGATGTGTCTGACGGAACGTGCTTCCGACTCGCAAATGAGAGAACATCTCCATTCGGCACATCAGAAGAACATGAACAAGTTCATCTACGTTGATAACGTCATTGCCAAGAGGAAACTGCAAGTGCTCATGGACAAGGCATTCTCTCTGAACGTCTCGAAGCGAGTGAATGCTTCGTCGAGCAACCCGACGTCTTCCACTTCCACATCTCCATACTCGCCAAACGGGAACTATCGTGGCTTCAACTCGACGCCATCTTCCGGAAGAAACACGTCTTCGTCCAACGGAAGCTCTGTGGTTTCTACTTCACAAGTCGCCCAGGCTGCTGCTTCTGCGATAGTCAACCTTCACAAGGAGAAAGAAAAGCAGCATGCTCAGAACACCGTTGATCTGCTGAAACTTCTCGATTTCTCTGCTGTCGCCAATCCAGAAATCATAGACCCGAAGCCAGTGTCATCCAAGTCTTCCAGCAGCAGAAAGCGTCCGTACGTTCCCACTTCCGCCACTGAGTCCATCACAACAATGGATTTGGGACCGACGAACGCCGATTTTCTTGCCACTCTCAACTCGTTCACCCATGCGCAGACGCCGGAAAACGAGGAGAATGATCAGCGTAAGTGGCTCATTCTCAGTTTCCTTTCTGATTACCGATATCTTTCGTAGTTTCAGCCTCGTTCTCTCTCGACGATCTCAACATTGACCATAACTCTTCACTGGCTTCGCTCTTCGGCGGTGGCCAAAAGAAGGTGAAGTACGAGGTCGAAACTCCAGAAGTGGACGATGCCCTGGACGGTCTCAACCCGATCTCCGTTCTCGACAACGTCGCCGCGCTCTTTGGAACTCCGGATCGAAGTGTCGACGTTGAGACAAAGAAGACATCGAGCATTTCGAAAAAGCGAGTGCTCGGGGAGTGCTCCAAATGCCAGAAACCGGTGACGGCCGGTGCGCGCCAGATGCACATGTTCTTCCATTTGGCCAAGGACGAGAGCATATTCCGTTTCCGCTGCAAACACGACGGATGCGCCGTGGAGCACTACCGCAAGGACCAAATGGAGAACCATCAGTCGAAGGCGCACGGACGCATTGACCCCGAGATGATGGAGGACCGCTCGCTGGAGCTCTTCCAAAAGTGTCAGGTACGTGAGCAGCTAGGCGCATCCGCTCTCACACCCATTCATCACCACTTTTGATTTGGTCAATGTCGTCAAAACATCTATGTTGTAAAACTATCGCAAGCACTATATATAGTCTTGTCAAACATTTTCAGACTTTTCAGAGGCATCAGTTAACGCACTAATCTAGATCTCCATGTTGTTCGTAAATGTTGATATTTGTAAAATAAGCTCATTAGCCTCCCATCAAGATCGAACCCGTCACCCACCGCTTTCATCTTCTCAACAAGAAACTTCAGGAGTTGAATCACGAGCTTTTCGTTGCACACCGTCACGGACATCGTTCGAGCCCGCACCAGTGGTCGGGTGGCTCGGCTGATCTGGCCGGCTACCAGGTTGGTGTCGTTTGGTGGTGGTCCTCTTCTCTCTCTTCTCTCTCTCTCCTCCATACTACCCCTTCCCCAATCAACTAACCTTGTGATATTGTCAGTTGTCGTGGCACGAGAAGAATGTGCATGTTTTGTGAAATCACCCGCTTGCTTTGCATGCCCATATACAGTCCGTCTCAAATAATCAACGTCTCACATTCTCTCTGACTACTAACCGAGTGAATACTATGTGCCCGGGTTTTCAGGACCTCTCGATGGAGCTGCTCGGCACCAAGAACGGCACGATCCCCGGACCGACAGCTGCCAAGGCCGAGATTGCGTACGCGGCGCAGCAGGCTGCAAATGCTCAACGGGTAAGAGCCAGAAGCCACGGAGCCCGAATCACCACGTCTACGTCGCCGCCGCCGGTCTCCGCGGAGCCCGTTGCGAGCCAACCTGTTCTTGCCGTGTGATACTTTCCCTTTTGATAATTACATTCTCTCTTTCTCTCTTGTTATCTAAACGGTTCTAATCAGTTCTTTTCCCATTCTCAAAACCTCTGCTTGAGTGTGTTCCCCCATTCCTTCTCTATGTTTTCCTCCTCCTCCCGATCCTCTCGATTCGCTCTCTCCGATTCCATTCGCCTCATTTCAGAACGCTCAAAAGTCGAAGCTTCCCGGAACGCCGACTCTCTCGGGCACCTCGTCCGGCTCCACAAACGGTACGGATTTCCAAATAACCATAGCACCGTTGTCGTTCGCGAGTGGTGATGATGAGTAGTCTCCCTTCTATGTATTCTTTTTTCAAAACGTGTCGTGTCGTGAAATTTGCTAGAAATTTCCCCCACATTGTACCAAAAAAACGGGTGATGAGATGATGAGCGCGCCGGCCGTTTCCTCGGATTCAAATTGAGATATATCTATGCTCGAGCCAAGAGCACAAACCAAAAGATTCCTCTTGAAAGACAAAAAAAAACAAAAGATACGGTGATTGATAGTGTTCCACACTAACCTTTCTGTTCTCCCTTTCTCTGTCCTCTCTTATCATCGTTCCATCTTGTTTTCGCCATCTAATCACCTTGTTTTCACACAATCTATCGCTTTGCTCATCCACGTGTCTCCTCCTCCGTCCAATGTCCAGTGTCCCAGGGTGAATGTGTCATAAGAGGGTTAGACATCTTATCAGTTTCAAACTTTTAGCGATAAGGCCTCCCTTCCCCTAATGATCTCTAGGCGGGCTCCTTCCCCCTACCCCATTAGCTGATACAGTGACCAATCCAAAACGAGGGCGTTCATGTCAATATATACATCTGAAAACGGTGAAACGGCGGCCCCCCATCCCATCACCCGCTTCTCCTGCCCCTGTAAACTCTATATTGTGTGTTCGTCTCGTGTCGATCCGGTTACTGCTCTTCCCCCTACTTTTCTATCTTTTCGTCGTGTTGTGCCCCTTCCGAATGCCCCGTTCGTTCTCTTCGACCTCAATTTCACTTCTTCTCCCAATAACTATCCAGTTTCATATCTTATCCGTCGTCCGTCGAAGACACTTTTCTTCGTGGATCTAGCTGTCACAATTCTCCTTTTACTGGGTTTTTTCCTCCTGTTTCTCTCTTTTTCTCCTGAAATTTCTACACAAAATCTTTAAAAGAATCTCTTTTTTCATGTCATTTTTTAAAAATATTTACTCTTTTCTCGCTCCCTTTATTCGCATTTCTAGTTCATTCATTGTATTATCATTTTTCTTTCCTTTTCCCCCAAAGTCACTTTCCCCCGAATCGGTTGTGAAACTGCAAAGAAACCTACGCAATAATGATGATGAGACTCAAATAAAACGGATTTTTTTTAATTGAAAGCGTCAATAGTTTTAGAGATAGGTATTTGAATCCGAGGATCCGAGTTGGTGCTAGAAACTGGCGCCCTTTCCTAATCCCTGACCATTTCTAGGCTTCGGACCGCTCAAATTGGTCCCAGATGAGGATCATCCCCTCCAATGCCGTCTTTGCGGAAAGACCATGCAGAACAGAGTGAGTCTCTTCAAAAGACTTCTGAATCATTCCGAATTCTTCCAGATCCGCGGTTTCCACATCCTCTGGCACATGGCCAAGGACAAGGGCATCAACCGGTACACGTGCAAGTACTGCGACTTCGGCCACGACCGTTCTCAATCCGTCCAGGTTCACGGAAAGAAGGAGCACGGAACGGATGATTGTGTGGAGGATCGCATCGGAGAGTACCAGGACGATGTGAAGGAAATGTCCGAGTCGTGCTTCGGAATCTCTTCGCTATTCGCTCAGGAGAGCAAGCGGAAGAACAAGTTCCCGGCGGCGGCGCCTCGGGAGCACAAGGACATTTCGCTGATTGCGGCGGTCGATGTTGTTTCGCAGCTGATGGTTCTGGATGAGGAGGCGTCGAATGACACGATCAAGGAGGAGCTTCTCGATATAAAGCCGCTGATCAAGGAAGAGACGGAGGAGGATGACGAGGAAGTCGAAGAGCCGGAAGCTGAGGCTGAACCCGAAGTTGTTGAAGAAGAAGCCGGACAAGACGATGACGAGGAGGACGAGGATGGCGAGGGAGAGGAGACCACTCCGATCGTCAAGAAGAAAAAGAAGTCCGGCCGAGTGTTCAACCAACGCGGCAAAAAGTCCAAGAAGCAGAAGGAAGACGCCGTCGTCGCTCGCAACGTCTCGATCCTCATCGGCGGAGCGCAGTTCTACAAGAAGAAGACCAACGAGTTCTGCTACTGCCAAAAGTGCGGAAAGCAGACGAACAGCCGGCTCCCGGAGCACGTTTACACTCATATGAACGTGGAGCTCTACTCGTGCTCGGTGTGCTCTTTCGGAAATCAGTGCAAGGATACTGTGATGAAGCACATGAGGGATACGCATCCGACGTGCGGAGAGCGGTGTGTGGACAACAGGTTGTTGCATCTGAAGGAGATCAAGAACATGCTCGGAGAGTGCTTCCCCGCCTTCTTCGTCGATCACCCACTGCCGACGAGGACTGATATTGAGAAATTGTGAGTCATAAATGGCGGAATCTTATTTTCAATGTCTCCTTTTCCAGAATAATCCTTGCCAACGGCGGTGACATCAAAGTCGGCGGCATTGAGGAGTACCTTCGTACCGAATGCGCCGACGACGTCTCAGAAGCTCCAGAAGACGAGGAAGAAGACGTCGAAGAGGAGAAGATGGAAGAAGAAGACGAGGAGGAAGCCGTCTCTTCTGAATAATAGTTCCTTTTTCTAATAATAATCCTTTTCCTTTATCCCAGGTAGTTTGACTTGTCATAGCTTTTCCTTCATGGTTTTAGTAATAATCGCTTTAAATCCCCGTTTCTCCCTCCAAAAAATCTTGAATTCGTGTACACCAGAGGCCTTTAAGATTCGTTTCGATAATTCGGTTCCCCCTTTTTCTTTGTATGGTTTATTTTTCCTATTCATATGCATGCCCATTTAGAATATCTGTATTTCAGAGTGCCTTTTCTGTTTGAAAATCTGGTTTCCCGCCTTTTTTGAAAGCCTTTTCCATCCCCCTACATATTTATTGTCCCCTTCCCCCGTATACCTCTTGTTCGAACAAAAGTTCACTTCCCCTGTCCTTTTTTATGATAATTGGGTTTTATCAACACAAAAAATCAAAAAATGCTCTTTTTTATTTCGAATCTATTATTCAAATCATCACAGCTCAACAAATACCCACGGGGAGTGCAAATTAGTCAATCAATATCATAAATAATCAGTGGGAATGATCAAATGGGAATAATACAAAGACCGGGGGAATGACAATAGGGGAAAAGTTGGGGGGACTAGAGGGGTCTCAATAGACCCAGTGATAAGAAATTAACAGTTATCAGTAAAAGATCGATCCAATTATAAGTTCGAAGTTTCAAAACCCGTGTATCATATCATATCAGCTTCTTATCACTGATAAGATATCAACAAGCAGTCCACGTGGCAGGCACCCACATCGGCTCCGTATTCACTTTCATCAGTATCTGTTTCAGTTCACGGAGCGATTTTTCGAAATCAATGTTGACAATGATTCCGTCGAAAAGATGTCCGTATTTCTGGAAAAATAGCGAAATTTTGAAAAAATGGTAGAAAAAAAGATTTTTCAAAAGATTTCGGTCAGTTTTCATGAAATTTTGCAAAATTTTCAGCATTTTTCACGTGAATCAGTAAATTTTCATCACGTGAACACTTTTTCAGCTCACATTCACTCCATGTCTTTAGAAGACGTTTCTGAGTGCGTAGCTTTCAAAAAAATCATATTTTGAGCTTGAAATTCTCAAAAACCTTCTCGGAATTTTGAAATTTCCGTTTTCGCGGCTTATTTCGCAACTTCTTCAACCAACCTGTTCAATAATCTTGCTCTGCGTCAGAATCATCTTCAATTCATCATCTTTCACTCCAAAAGTTCCTTCCACTTCTCGTTGTCTTCTCAGAATATGCAATGACGGAGCAGCGACGAACAGGATGTAAGGCTGAACTTCAGGAGATCGGATTGCTCCGAGGCTCTGAAATCTTTGATTGTTTATCATATCAATTGATAAGCCTTACTTCTGCCTTGAGTGTCATCACACAAGTCTTGCCCCTTTCGATCACATTCACCACATCCTTCTTCGCAGTTCCATACCAGTACTTTTGGTATTCACCAAACTCCACAAACTTTCCAGATTTCGCTTCCTCATGGAACTTTTGCTTGGAGACAAAGTGATAGTGAACTCCGTTGAATTCGCCTTCTTTCGGGGGACGGGAAGTGTCTAAAAGACCCAAGTTCACAATAGAATCCAATTTGACGACTTACAAGGAACCGGGCATGCCAGGGTGATTCTATCCGACTCCAGAAGTCTATCCCTCAACTTCAGACACCCCACACCTTCAGCTCCACACAACACAATCGGCCGTCTGTGAGTTGCTTTCGGCAGCTCCAGAACCACTTCCTCGTACGTCAAAAAGTCCGAGTAGACCCCGATGGCTGGCAGATTCTCCTCATCGGCGCCCTTCTTCACCTCCAACTTCTTGCTCTTCTTCTTGCCTTTTCCGTCCTTCCGCTTTTGCTCATGCTCTCTTTCGACCTCGTCAGCGTACAGAACAACTCTGCAAAAAGTTGATAACTGATAAGATAACTGTCAATGATGACTCACTGTTGTCGGAACGAAGAGCTCGGAATGAGTCCTGCCAGTGAGTGCTGCGTGTCCTCTCCGTCCCGATACGCCTGCCACCAGTTGTCATCCTTTGTGTTCAGCACATGAAGTATATCTCCTCTTTGGAACTTCATCGCCAACTCCTTACACGGAACATACACGTCATCCTCCGGATCGTAGTCGAACAGGGCTCTCAGATGCTGGACATGTTGTGGTTTCTTGGTCGCCACTGAATTCTCTGCTGCCACGTCATCAGCCGGCTCTTCCTTCGGAGCCACTGTGAATGTCACGGGTCCAGAGAGATTCCGAAGGATCTCACAGATCTCATTGACTTGCTTTCCCTTCAAAGAGCTGCCATTCAACTCCAGAAGTTCATCTCCTTCTTGGAACAGATTCAGCTTCTCGACGATTCCTCCCTTGACAACTCTTCCAACGATTATCCGATTGTTCTCATTCCTCACAGTTGCTCCTAAGTAGCTATCCTCATCCTTCACAACCTCAACAGTTTTCACATTCTGACGTGGCGGTACTGATGACGTGGAAGACGTCGACGGACACCGTTCCGATTTCCCGTTCATGGTGGCGGGTGGGATCGGAGAGGAAGTACAGGAAGATGAGTCACCTCCAGAATCCGTCCCGATTCCCGATGACGTGGTGCCACACTTTCCGTTCTGTTTGACGGTCTGCTCGATGGCTGCTTGGATGGGCGGTGCGGCGAAAAAGTCACGGAACATTGCCACGTCATCTTCCCGTCCGTGGATTGATGACAACTTGGAGGCGATTCTCTCGACAGAAATGATGACTTCATCGAGTTCTGAAAGATCTTCAGTTAGTTACAGTAACACCTTTAAACTCTTACGCATCGAGTCCTTATTCTCCTCATCAATCAGAACTTCCGACTGCTCCACCACGTCATCACTAATCGATATCCGTGTCGTTCCGTTCTCACAAATGCTCTTTTTCACCCTGATCTCATCAACTTCGGCCAGTGGATTAGCAAATGACGTCACTTTCATTGGCTCGTCTTCTGAAAAGCAAAATATTTGTCATTGAGCGTATTTGCCCAGAGGGAACACCCACTCTGATCGGTGTTCTTCGCCAGCGCCTGCAGCTTCTTCGATTTTCGCAACGAGCTTCTGAGGAACGTGCTCTCCTGTTCCTTCCGTCGTTTCTCCTGCATCTCGAACTGTTCCGGAGGCCTTCTCAGGGATCCTCTCTCGACTCCGAACCCATTTGTGTGAACTGAAGTCCGCGGGGTTACTGTAGGTGGGCCTGACGTGGCGGCGATGTGCTCCATGTCATACGTGCGGATCTCCGGGTATTCTCTGGAAAAGAAACTTTAGAAGTGAATTGGGAAGAGGGAATGAGTCAAAATTGGAATACATTTCTGCTTGCCAGCCACAACAACACAGAGGAGCCAACTGATAAGGAGGAAAGTGGGCGAGAGGTGATAAGACACGGAGGGGGTGAATCACTTGTTCCACAAATGGACAAGTCAGGCTCAAAGGCACGCATCAAAGAGTTTGAAAGGGCAAAATTATAGGTTAGGAGCATTGTTACGAAAGGAGAGGAGGGGGAGGTGACGGGCAAATTGGAAATGGAGAGAATACAAGAGAGGAGAGTTGTGCTTTGATCCAAAGGAGGGACAATTGTAATATGTGAGATACAATGTAGGCTAGAAAGGTCAAACTGGGCCGTTTCAGGCTGGTAACTTGATCCTAAGTGACCTTGTGACCTCTTCAAAGCTTCCAGAAGACAACGGTTCCCATCACTTGGAAACTTGATGACGAACACGACACCGGAAACCACAAAACGAACGATAAAACAGTTTTGTGAGTGACAGCAGGGTCTGGGAAACGAAAGAGCGAGCGGCTAGTTCGGGGCGACGATAAGCATCTAAATCGGTTTGGGTCGGCGAGGCTAATAGGAAGGGAACTCTTGTTCTCTCTGGGTCTCGGCGGACAGGTGTCCTTCCGGAAACAACGACATCTGCAGAGAGTCGGGAATATCGAAGGGGGGGACATAACAATGAATGATGATGTGTTCACGGCCAAAAAACCCCTTTTCGGAGAGAGAGGATTACGCATGTATCTCTTTCTCTTCTATATCCGACTGGTTATTTTGGATAGGGAAATGGAAAAAGAGAAGGTATTACCGTTTTGGCTGCAACTAACCACACACAACCAGTCAATGTCCGACCTTTCCATGCACACATTATACAGGTGAGAAGGAGCTAGAGAGGGGGGAAAAGCGGGAGACGCAGAGAAAGAGAGACCGTGCATATATGCCAATTATCCTGGCAATCAGGGCGTTTCGGGATATGCCAGGAGGGCCGTGTCTAATTAGACAAGGTTATGTAGTGGGTTCCCGCAATGGACATGGTCAGAAAGCGTGGAAGTGCGCTCTAATGAGAATTCGTCAAAAAGTGTGTTTGCGGCGATTGGAATCCGAAAACCAAACACTTGACAAATTGACATGTTCAACACATTTTGGAAGTGCTGAACTGTCAAGTAAGTACTTGAATTGAGTGATGATGATGATGATGAAAAATCAGAACCCAACGGCCAGAGAGAAGCCAGTCGGCGGGGGGAACCTGTACCTCGAATTGTATAGAGGGGGAGAGAAACAATAGGCACGGGGGTATTGTAGTTGTTCACACACAGTCCGTTTTGCATCTTCATCATCTTTCGTGCGCCCGCTCCTTCTCGCTTCTTCTTCTCCTTATTCATGTTTGCTCATCACCAGCTTTACATCGGGCCCCTTCGGGCTGTACACAAATATTTATGAAGAAGAAGAAGAAACGGAAGGAAGATTTCTACATTTTGGGATTTACATTTACAGTATCCTTGTGGATGCGTTCCACTGACCAAGAGGGACTTGGCAGAGTGCCAAAAATACAAATGCTATGCAAATATGCCCTATTGACGATTTGGTGGGAAAGCATCAACTGCGCTCCACTGACCAGTTCAGTAGAGCGAACTTGCAACATTCAGAGTTATTTTGAAATTGGTCACTATTCAGATGCTACAAATGCGCTCCACTAAAAAAAGGATTGAAACTTGGCAAAGTGCCAGGACTGGTTATGCAAATATGTTTTATAGGAACAGGACTCTAGAGGTCAGTCCAATAGAGCGCGCTTGCAACTCTCACTGAAGTTTTGAAATTGGAACTCCATCAAACGTCATTCCGCGAGCCGCCAACTTTTGTTTGTGTGCCGACTTTTTGAGACAATTTGAAAATGAGTTCGGAAGTTCAATAGGGCGCATTTGCAACATGAAGTGATAAAAAGTGCAAATGGCTGGCTACAAGACACATTCTTCTTGGAAATTTGAAGGATGTTGTAAGAATTGGACGAACGGAAGGAAACGTCAGAACCACACGACGCGAATCCGTTAGATGGGGCGTGAAAAGTGCACATGGTAAGTAGGTAACAATGGAAAAAAAGAGGAGGAACGGTCAGGATGAATGAATGGCCGAGGGAAAAAAGCAATGTTTGCGTGTCAATAAATGTGTTTGATGTGTGAAAACTGACAACACACACACACAAAACTAAACGGTTTGGGACACGACAGGTAGTGTTCAAATGGTGATAGTGGAAAGTGATGACAAGGGGGAGGAGAGTGTGTTGTAACATAGAACTGGCTGTGTGTGATAAGTGATAAGCGACGAGATGGGAGGTTCTTTTACTGTGAGATGATAGTTGTGGTTGGGGAGTGATTAATGACCAAGTTGACTACCTTGTGAGGGGATGACCTAGTTGGGGGAGGAGGAATTCGAAATTAGCTGACATTCATAATCTTGGAAGGCCATTCATTAGTTTCGAGAGTCTAGGTCAGGGAAAATGGAAAAGTTTTGGAGGAGGAGGAGACGGAGAGATTCTTGGAATGAGAGGGAGAGACCTTCATTAAGGTAGTAGTATTCTTGTTTATTTGGAAGTGACGGGAGTAAAGAGCACTTGAGAAGTCACTGCCTCCCGTCTGCCCTGTACGGTAGAGAACCCGGTACTCACTTTTTCAACCGTTTCGTCACTTCTTTGATATGATCCTTATCAACCGACACTAGGTACGCATCAGTGACAAGTCGGTTTTTTGTGCAATTGAACAGGGATGCTTCGTTCTCGGCGGGGATCTCCAGAGCCCGACGACGGACTTTCAACTGAATGATCTTTCGGCGAATACACTGAATTATCCTGATTGCTTTTTCGGGGTTTATGAGGGGATTAGTACCTCTTGAATGTAGGTCGTCACCTCCTCGTAGCTCTTGCCGTCGATTTGCATGTCATTGACCCCGACGATCTCGTCGCCGATGCTCAGACCAGCTCTCTCGGCGGCGGTACCTGGAAGTGTGTTTTGATGGGCGAGTGAAGTGATAAAACATGTTGACAGCTAGGGAAACTTGGAATATTCGAGTTCTAGAAGTCAGCAGGACAAACTGGTTTCAGAACCAAAGAGTTTCTAACCGATTGGGCGAACTAGGTCAGATACGAAAAATCTAACCATAGAGTTCGATTTTTCATGTTTTGAAACGATCGGTGCACCATCAGGATCGGTGCACCATCAGGGATGCAAAAATGTGTTCTAGGATGACAATGCATGACAATGCAATTCATTTGGCAACTGAAAGTTCTTCAAAACCACCGAAAATGTTGAAAAAATTGAAAAAAAAGACGTTTTTTGGGCAGCGTGAAAACGGTTTTTTGCGTTTCTAGGTCACGTGGGTGCACCGATCACTAAGGGGGTTTCAAGACATGACAAATCGAACTCTCTGGTCATATTTTTCGTATATGACCTAGTTCGCCCAATCGGTTAGAAATGAAGGGCTCTATGTAATTATTGCGCCTCCTGGATCTCCAGAAGCATTCCAGAAACTCACCATACAACCTGACAACCTTCTCCTCCCTCTCCACCAGAATCACAAATCCACTCAACGGCGTCGAACTGGCTATCGTGGTCTTCTTGTTTCCACCTCTGGCACTGCTCAACCGTCGCAAAGAAGTCCTCTTCAAGTCGGACAGTGCCTGTGGAATCGACACCGATTTGGACATTCTGAAATGAGGGGAAATGATGGGGGAAAGGGGATGAGTGTGATGTGCAAATATCTAGGAAATATATACGGGTCCGGGGAAATGAAAATTTTGTTTTCGGATCGTCACCAGCCTCGGGGCGCCAACCAGAAATCACATTTCACTATTCGGAATGAGAAAAAAAGGAAATATTAAGGAAAATGTCAGAAACACTCGGGGAACCGCTACTTCATGTAGGCGTTGTTGCGTGAATAATTGAAAGGGAAAAAAGAGAAAAAGAAGAGTTGTGAAGGGTGTACTTTCAGTCGCTTCGGTTAATTGCTTTTTCTTAGGGGCTCTAGTGCTCTTTTTAGCTGCTCCACTTGTGTTTTTTTGAAGAGGAGATGAAGAAGAATACAAGGAAATTGTCTGCCAAGTGCAGCTGTCAATGTCTTTACACAGAGCATTCGAATCGGAAATCAAAATTGCTCCAGGGCTCAAGCTGCTCGCGGAGCACACATCTCTTTAAATAATGGGTCTGATCAGACGGGGGGAGGCCGAACGTAGATTGATGAATTGGAGGAATGAAAAAGTATAGATACACACGAGAGATACGGAGATTTAGGAAGATGACACACATAATTAGAAGAAGAAGAGAGAGAGAGAGACAAACGAGCAGAGATTTTTGACGCCAGTGGTGTGGGTCCCGGGGACATGTATACAAAGGATGATTTTGGAGGAGAAGAAGAAGATACAGAAAGCGAGAGGGAGTGGGGGAGGAAGTCCAGACTGCCTGCTCAGTGTGACATATGACCCGGAGGGATTTGGGAAAGAAACGGAGAGCCAGGGGGAGCCAGCTGATTAGCGATGGATCTTTGCAAATTCATGATCATCCTGAATCTTGGCAAATGGTTCTCAACTGCCGGATCTCGAACTAGGTCATGATGAAGCTCAGTACGAACAGATGTCCGAAAGTAAAAGGGAGACTAAAGTTAGGAGATTTGCACAGCTTTCACACTTTTTTATTTGAAACCGAATTTGCGATCGGAATGAGGTTGGGAATGTTCGAGACTAAAGTTGGAACAGACACAGATGAAGCCATGAACTGAGCCGTATGAAACTGTGAATCTAGAAGAAGAGGTAAGTTGACCTAGATGAAAAAATCTGTTCAAATTTGGAGTTCGATCACATGAAATCAGAAAGCGTACAGACATAACTCATATCTGGAATATAGAGAGACAGTAGATTTCATAAAACAGTCAGAATCTCAATCTATCGAATCTTCACGCTACAGTTACCTAACAAGTTGTTCCTAAACGACCCATTATTCGAATTGAAACGCGAAGAAGTAATGAAAATTAAACTAACAAGAAGGAGAAGAGACCTCCAAAGTCGACGAGTGACACTCGAGAATCTAGATGTACAGATATGATCTTCCTCGTGGAACCCCCCTCTTTCGCCCTCTTCTCATTTCCTTTTTTCTCGTCTCAGTCACCGTGAGAAACGTTTCCAATTTCCGGCTTCTAGAGGGGTTCATTCGGCTAACGAGTGGTTTTCGCAAAAAGGCAAAGAATGGGAGAATGGAGCAAGCAAGAAGAATGGGTGAGGAGAAGAAGAAGTGGAGGAGGAGGAGAAGGAAGAAGGAGTACTCACACTTTTATTTCGAGAAAAGAGTGTTGCTGAAGAAAAAGTTGACGGATTTGGCACGGAACGGCGTTGAAAAAGAGAGCGGGGGGAGAGGCAATAACAACACAATGAAGACCCCCAGCCGACTTTTGAAGGGTGCCAAAAATGGGAAACAATGGGGGGAAGGGCTCGAGAGACAAGTGTTTTGAAGGAGCACGGGACCGCAGTGAGTCAGGGGGTGGGAGATGGCGCTTATCAAATTTTCGATGAAGAACCGATTTCTGAATTGGGTTGAATTAGATTTGCATATGAAAATCGGCCAAGATTCACCTTGATGTTCGGTGCCAAAGCTTTTGTCTGTTCAGGGAATAAATCAGACTTGACCAATTCTGTTTTCTAGGTCATTTGGCCTGATAAGTTCGTTGTTGGCACCGTTTTTAGCTATTGACGATAACTTTCATTTGATCAAATTAACCTCCATGTAGTTTGTTTCGATGGTAACCCTCTGTTGAAGCAGAGTTCAAGATCACAAAAGTCCAAAACTCGACGCAACAACCACGGTTCCCGTTCCCACACATTCCCATCCCTCCCCCGTAACTCGATTATACCACTTTCGGTGCACAAAGTCACCTTCCCCACAACCGAAGCAAATCGTCATGCGATTCCTCCTATTCTTCCTGCTTCTTCTCACTTCATCCTTCGAAGCTGTTCGTCACCGCCGACCGAAGAGAGTGAGCTGTGAGACCCACTCGGACTGCGAACAGTACTCCATCCGCAAGTTCCACGTCTTCTGCATTCAGAAGTTCTGCTATGATGCAAAGTTCGAAAGGATGAAGTCGCTGACATTGGGTGACTGATGAATCGAGTTGAATAAAGTGTTATTGATATTGAACCAGAGTTTGGAATTTGGAAACCGTGATCTATTGAGAATACCAGAAACAATCAAAAAGAGCTATTATATAATCGTAAAAGCCTCTTTTATAAACACTCAATTGAGCACTTTCCGGAGGTCGTAAACTGAGAGAGGATAGCCAAGAAAAAGTTATATTTGGTCTGCGAAAGTTCAGACGGCCGGGCGGGAAAACTCGAGGCTCATCTCATAAATCTTGATGAGCCAGTTTCATTGGGCATCCGCATTCCCAGGGCTCCGCGTGTCTCGACTTCTTTGTTTCGAAATGTGATTATCGCGAAACTAACTGATCCGTGGGCCGCCGGAGGCACTAGAGGATAATTGAGTTTCGGGGGCGAGATGTCTTAGTGATCAGTGTAGTAGTTGGGTTAGTTATGCATTAGAAATCTTTATTATTATTATTATTTCATTTCAGACACAACACACACACACATGGGAGAAATGCCCGTTTGAGAGGAAGTTAAAGTATAAAGTGTCTTGGAGGGGGAAATGGAAAACGGAGATCGGAACTAGAAGAGGAAGAAGAACATTTTCGGTCGAACTGACTATAAATTTGAACATTTCAAATGAGAGAAAGACGGAAAGTAATCAGAAGACTAAACCGGAACATGAAACAAAAACAACTTGACTTAGATTAGATTAGAATTGAGAACAGTTAAGAATTGGGACGAATGAGGTTAAAAAGTGCTAATATTCCTGCAGATTCCGCAGCCCATTGCGAACTCTTCACCGGTTGGCGGATGCTTCATCTTCAGTGGACACGCTTGTTCTTCCATTGGAGTGGATCGGGGGCCCACGGGACACGCGGGAAGGAGGTTCTTCGGTAGGGACATGAGACGTTGGAAGTCGTCGTGGCAGGGGGCGCAGAAGTGGGTCGTGCCGAAACTGAAAGGTATTATAATTAAATTGATAACCTGATTTCTTATCACTTACCAAAAATACACTGCAATTGAGCAGCAGAACCGACATTTGTACTCCAAGTACTCCACCCCGTGTCTCGGACAGACTTGCACACCACTGGTATCTGAACATCCACCACACAACAGCTCTTCTGGATTGAATTGGGAAGTGTCCAGGGCCTGAAATCCTTTCAGTGATAAGCGTTATCACTCATTCCTTACAGCTTGACATCTGCTCTCTCCTCCGAAATACGCCTTCTTGCACTTGTGACAAAGCACGTACATGTACCTGTCCAAGGCGTACTCTTCTGGTTGATTGTAGAACTCGCTCCTTGGATCTGTGAGTGCTGGTGTCGCCAGAAGACCGTCGTATTCCAGACGCATCTTCGCCTTGTCGACCACTTCCTGACGGATTGTTTTCAGAGGTTCGATAAGATCCTGAAGGCCGTCGTGTTCAATGATCTGAATGCACAGGGGACAGTGCATGAACCGGAACACGATCCTCGGGCCATTCCATCTTCTCTCCAGAATCATCCGAACGCAGTGGAAGTGGAACACGTGTCCACAGCCCAGACGAATGCATGGCGCTGCTCCGAGTCGTTCCGTGAAGCAGATGACACACACGTCGTCTCCGTCCTGCGTCGCATCGGATCTCTTGCACGTCATACACGGAAGACACTCCTCTTCATTCCGGATCCCGCCACAGAAGTGATTGCAAGAGTGCATGATCTGACAGGCGGTCTTGGCGTAGTTGACACAATCCTCGTGGGTGCAGGTGCCATCGAGGTTCTGATCTGCGATAGGCACATGGTTGCCACAGAATCTGCACGTCATCGGGTGCACTCCCAAGAAGGCGTTGGAGTCTTGCATGGTCTGAGGAGCCGATGAGGTGGTGGATGGGAATAGGGTGTCGGCTGCCACCTCGACCATTCCGTTGAGAGCTTCTCCGTGGAACAGAATCTGAAACAGTAGAGCTTGAGTGGTGTCAGGACTTTTAGAGTCTTACCAAAAAGTTGAGGAACTTCATCCTGGCACATCCCTGATGAATATTGATGTCGTGTTGAGTGTTGGATTGAACGAGAGTTTTCACTCCGTGATTCCGATACTTCTTGTTCAGATGCATCACTGTGAAACAGTCTTTGCACAGTGCCACGTCGCAATCAATACAGAACACTTGAGCTACAGTATGCCCATCGTCGTGGTTCTCGCAAAGAGACACTGGCTCCTCATCCTCTTGATCTTGAACTGTCTTCCATCTCTCCGAGAGTTCCAACCATGACTTGTCCTTGATCAGAGCCAGAGATGATATGGCTGTCCAGAACCTCTTGGACCCCACTACAGCCACCGCTTTACTCTTTCCTCCAGATGTCAGAGTTTCAGTGTACGACAGGGATTCTGGCATTTGAATCAGGCTCAGGAGACAGTTTGCGAGCTCGCTTCTGGCTGCATTCGACCATTCCGGTGTGTAGTTTCCGTTGCACAGATTCTCGACCAACTGGGCAGTCTGTCTCCCGATGTCCATATCGATTGATTTGTCGATCCGCCAGCTTTGAGGAGCATTCAACACAGAGGACTGAAAACATTCTATGAGCAGCAGTCTCAATGGTTTCAAACTTACGCAAAGATGAACAGTGACCACTGTGTGCGCCGCCTTATCCCTCACTTGCAACTGAATCACTTTGCCTACCACAACCAGAAGGTTCCTGATGATCTTCGGAACTTCCACGTTGCTTGGGGAGAACGATCCGAAGATGCATTCGAGGGAGTTGAGACACTGTCTCTGGACGACGACAGGTGCGAATATCAGAAGTTGAGTGATGGAAGTGAGAACCGAGTTACGCTGTCCGAAGCTGTCCATATTGCCCCTGGAGTCACAGATTCTGACGAGAAGACTCATGAGTCCGCAGCAATACGAGTAGTTCCTCTTCGACTTGTCACACAACAACTCAACTTCCTTTTCCATTGCCTGCACCACTTGATTGTACACATAGTTTTGCAGTGGGTACAGTTGAACTCTGCTGAACAACAGATCGATGACTCGTTCCCTCAAAGTGTCGTCTTCCGAGAGTTCCCCGCAGAAAGCTTGGGAGGAGATGGCTTGGAAGAGAGCGAAGGCGTCTCTTTGAGTGTCATTGAAGAGGAGATGATGGGACGTGGAAGGAGCGAGACGAGGGGAGCCGGAGCACTTCACAGGGTAGCCGAGGACCATGATTTGTCGGATGCGGGACGCAGGACTGGGACCCTTGAATTGGACTTGGATGTTGGTGGTGTCCTTGATGCAGCATTTGACCCAGCCACAGTAGGTCTGAAATAAATAACGTTTAGTTTGGTTAGCTAAACTTTTAGACTTACAGGTTCCAGATTCAAACTCGTCAGATCCTTCCTCCGTCCGTCTTCCAGAATCGCCTTGAAAGAGATTGCACTGATACGGTAGCCATCATCACGAGCATTGTCCACGTAGACGGAAAGAATCTCTCCTCTGGCACTATCGTCCAGTTGAATCGCTAGCGATCTGCTCCGATTCTTGTCCTCCTCCCCGCTCTCCCAGAATGTTTCTCCACTCTCATCAGTCAGACAGATCACCATCGCTTGTCGACTGCTCGCTGTGATCTTTGCGAACTTTGTGATGTCCTTCATCTCTTTCACAAATCGAGTATCAGCATCAAGGATGGAAGTGTCCGAGAGGATCCCGCCGACTGTTCCCAAGATGTTGCAGGTCAGAATCAGAAGATCTTGTTCTTGAGCTGTCAACTGGAGGGTCCACGACTTGAAGCAGAGAGATTTGAGTCGGCCATCAACTCCAGCAGACTGGAGGATTATGGAGACGGTGTGAAGGAAGGCGTGAAGTTGGGTGACCATGTCGGCTGCGATGGGTCCGGCTAGGAAGCAAAGTCTCCATGGATGGGGAAGGATGTTCGTGTTCTTCTTTGCAGAGAACATGTACTCAGCGAGTCGGTTGTAGGAGGTCAGGGCGGTGAGGTACTGTAGAATGATGTCCGAGACACTGTACTCGGAAGAAACCATTCTCAACAACCAGTTCCAGACTCGGAAGGCGTGAGCGAATGACACAGCTCGACGGACGGATTGCACACATGCCGCACGGATCCTCTTCAAGTCGTGGTGCTCCACACAGAACGCCAGAACAGGACGCTTCAGAAGAGCAGAAGTTGATGGATTGGTGTTGGTGAACAGGGTTCGGAGGGCTGCTGATGGGGATTGAAGCACTTCTGTTGGCTCAGTGACAACGGTGACTTGACGGTTTAGGGAGGCAGTCTGGTCGACGCAGTTCTCGGGAGGCGACATGATGAAGTTGACTTTGGGCCCGGGGTCCGATGAGTAACCGAGTTTCATGTAGGAGTTGGCATGAACGGAGTGGTTCAGGGGGACATCTAGCTTTTTGTTTTGGCTTCGGGGCATGGTTGATGGAGTGCTGAGGTGGGTTGGGAAGAGGTTGATGGTCCAGCCGGATGTGGCAGCGGAGGAGTTCTGAAACAGAACAATCAAAAGAGTCAGCGAACCAGAACTTACATTAGATTCAGTTTGCAGTCTGCAATTGAGATCCAACAGGAACAAGGCATTCTGTCGGATGATAACTTCCGGCCGGGCATCCGATGCGGACGTCGAGAATCTGAACTCTCTCCATCTGCGTGTCCTCTCTTGATGATGTCCTGCTGGAGTCTTCTTCAGATACTGTGTCCGACAGTTGTTGCACATCAAGTACCACGGACTCTGACCCCTGCCGCCTGCTCCACACTCTCCCGACCATCCAGTTGTGAACTTTCCATTCGAGTTGTATCCATAACCCATACAGTCACCTCCACAACCCGGATGGGCCATTCTGAGATGAACTGTGAGAGGGACGGTGATGTTGGCATCGCAGAGTTCGCAGCCTCCAGTTGACGTCGTCTGTTTCACCGAATCCGTCAGAATGGCTTTGTTGGAAACTGGAGGCATTATGAGATGCTGCTCGACGCTGGTCTCGACCACTTCGCAGATCTCCCTCCAGATTTTGACAATTGGTTGGAGAGCTGCTGGAGCATTGGTACAAGAGGGGATCTCACAGGATTGCCAGATCTGGAAGAGGAGTTCATTATCATATCAAGTTGTGATAACTTACGTTATGAAGATTCTGATGAAATCTCAAGTATGCTGCAGCAGCCATCAAGTCCTTCACCAAGTGTTCATGCCAGACAAATGCTGCAAATACTGCTCGAATGCAGTCAGCAACAGATGGAGTCAGTGCAGTCGGAAGTCTCGTTTTCTTCCTCTCCGATGGTCTTTCCAGGTCTTCCTCGTCATTCCCATTCGTCGAAAAACTCAGAGACGTCTCCGAGGACGGATCGTTCTTCTGAAGTACGTACTTCTCGACACCGGCTAGTTTTATCCAGACTCCGTGTCTATTCGCCAGCCATCCACTACTCATCAGATCACAAGGTCCAGAGATCTTCTCCCCTTCGATCATTGAATGGGGTGCTGGAGCCGAGTAAACTTGAAGAATGTCATTCGGAGAGAGGATGTAGGTCTCCGAAGCATCGATCGATACACTGTGATGCTTGCTTCCACTCGATTCCTTCTCGATCTCCTTCCTCCTCAACTTCACAGCCTTCTCCCGTTCCTTATCTCTTCCGAGTGGTATCAATTCCCTTTGCAGTGGTTTGTGATAAGCCAGACACCACACCTGACCACTTCCTTGAGTACATCCGTACAAAAGTGCTGTCTCATCAGTCAACCGTATCCATTTCCCGTCTTCATTCTCGATTTCCTCAATGAACTCTACCAGAGCTCCACGTGGAATCACACCAACACACGTGGATGCCAACGTGGTTCCGAGTCGCATCCGGATGCCGGAGAAGTCACTGGAGAACGGCACGGAGACTGTCTGAGCAATGGTCATCTGTGCTCCACGACGACTTCCGCCCGCCTTCAACTCATCCTTCCCGCCTCGATTCACTCGATCGTTGACTTCCACAGTGTAAGTGTGCGAGATATCGTATCCATCAACCTTGCACTCAATTCGATATGTTCCTGCAGTTGTAGGCGTCCAGGAGCCGGAGAAGACGGATGAGTCGAACGGTTTCAGAGGAATCCGATCCTTGACAAGCTCCTCTTTCATGAATCCGAGGCGGATTTCTTCTACGGAATAGTTGGCGAAGGCAGGCATTGCAGCGATGTTCATGTACCGAGTGTGGTTGACAATTATGGGTTGGAATGGGTTCTGCTGGATCAGAAGTGTCGACGGCAAGTTGTCGATGGAGAGGTTGTGTGTGACGTTGGAGCTTTGGTTCTTGTGACCGAGGGCTGCGTACACTTCGACTTGAAGCTTCGGACAATCGACTTCCCTATCGTACTGATCCCGACACAGAAGCTTCAAGGTTACGGCTTTTCCCACCACCATATCCTCATGTGACAGGGTGAGTTGACACTTGGAAGCATCGATAACCGGACCAGTTGGAAGCCATTTTGCCAGGAAGCCTGCAGATGAAGCCGTGTGACCGGAGAGGAATTCTCGAAGAAACTGAAGATCAGCTGACTGTGCCGGGGGCGGGTGTCCTTTGGTGCAGAGCTCGCTGAGAGTCGGAGAATGACTCAGACTGAGTCCCTTCTTCAGAAGACTTCCGTGCTTCTCAAATAAGTGACGAGTGTCGTCTTCTGCAGTGCTCAAGTGTTCAATGCTTCTCGGGTTGATGGGAAGTTGGGTCATAATCCTGCAGGCATTCGAAGAGAGCCACACGAGATCCTGTTCCAGACGCATGGTAGTGTCACTGTAGCCGACAAGATAACCAGTTACAGTGACATGATATCCGAACATCTGCTCAGGGGTGGCTCCTTCCACAGCAGAAGAAGCGTCAAGAACAAAAAGAAGGCAGTTGCCGGGGAGGATCATCGGATAGGCTGGCCACTCATTCCCGTAGCATCTCTCCACTGGCATGTAGGAGTGCTCGTCGACTTTCAGGTAGATGGTCAGTTGATCGTCGAATTGGGCAGTCTGACTGTCCGGGGAGAATCGGACACAGACGTAGTCAGCGTCTTCGAAGAACACAACCATTGAACTAGAGGTGTTTGGCTTGTAAGGGTGCTGACTCTCGACCACAGTTGTTATGATGCCAGAGTATGGAGCTTCACAGCCACTGTCTTCGGAATCGTACGAGTGGAAAACCTGAAGAGAAGATGGAATTAGAAGCATAGGAAAAGATTCGGACTCACTCTTTCAACTCCATTCAAGTTCGAGACCATCGGAATCAACTGCTCCATTGTCGACATCACTTCCAATGCTTTATCAGGGAATCTCTCCATGAACACCATGACATGTGGACTGATATGAGACATCAGATGCTGACAACAAGACGGAAGAGCTCCCCCTTCCGTGATCGCCGCGCCGATCTTGTTGGCCATGAGACGGAGTAGAAGGGTGAAGGTGTCGTGGATGGTCTCCTCGGTTATTTGGATGCTGTTGGACTGATCCAGGATGGAGTAGAGCAGGAAGGGAAGTTGACCTCGTTGGACGTTGGTTCCGTTCTGGCTCATGGAGCATCCGGAGAAGAAGAGACGGGCTCCGTTGAGAAGACGTACTTGAGTGACTCCGCCTTCTCCACAGAACGTCTTTGAGTTCTTCATCATGTTCACTTTGATAGCGTAGGTAACTCCAGGAGACAGCAGAACGTAATCCGGGAAGCGGACGATGCCGACTTCCTTCTCTTCCATCGCCATCTCGGCAGACACTCTCAACAGACACGACCACTTCTCAGAAGAATCTGGAGACAACATCAGAATCTCTCCAGTGAAATTCCTTCGATCTGCCTCCAGAGGAAGATAGATTCCGAATCCATGCAGCTTGACACCTTCTGAATCCACTCGGAATGCAATAGCATCAGCACATCCATCAGACATGTCCCATGTTGGTTGAGCACTTCGTCTTCTAAATCTCGACGACGTCTGATGAACAACAGGACCCATTACTCCATCTTCAGTCGGAATCGCCAGTTCCTTTGACACTTTCACCAGTATCTTCTCTGCCATACTCGAGGTGTTCTCATAGGCATTTCGCATGAAGGCTTGATCGTAGAGGAAGCGAAGGATATTGGGGAAGGACGTCAGGGATGCCAATGTCTCCTTTTCACAGTTGAAATGCTTCAAGAGAAGGGAAGAGAGCATCGGGAACCTGTCGTTGTTGTAGTTCGGGCTGAGCAATCGATTCGCTATCATATCAGTCTTGGCAACACTCCCAACCACTGCAGACGTCAGAATCAACGTGTCATGAGTGCTCCGTGACATCACAGCAATCAGATGAGCATTCACAAGACTCCTGGAGCCCATGAAACAATGGGAAAGGGAAATAAACAGTTTCACTGCTTCAGAGACACATTGCATCAGAGTGTATCCCTGCTCGACGACCTTCTCTTCCTTCTTGATTTGTGGTCGATTCTCGTATCCAGACATGTCCGTCGAGAAGAAGAATTCGTGAAGCATCGAGTGAAGATTTACTATTTTGTTGGCAAAGTCGATGCCCGGCTCTTCCTGATGTCCCTTCTCTTTGTAAACAGTTCTCACGAATCTTGACAACAGTCGCATGCAGAGCAGCACAATGAATCCGGCTCTCTCCTGACTCCACTGCTTCTCGGCACTCTCCTGATTGTCCAAGTCGTCTTCCACTTGAATCTTTTGAATCGCCCATTCCAACAGAGCCAGCAGGTTTCCGAGGCCTTCAGCTGTGATGTTCTTCATCGCCATCGGAGAGAACAGATTCGACATTTCTCTGCTGATGGTCAGTTGCTTGTTGGAATCCGGCTCATCTCTGTTATCACTGCTCCCTCCCACCAACTGATAATACAGTTCCGGGATCTGCCCGACATTCAGGTCAGTTCCATTGTTCGACACCACCGAATTCCGGAACTGGAACGATACTCCATCGCAGTCAACCACGTGTTTTCCAGCAGCTCCACAGTCCGACGAGGGCCCACTGATCTTTGCACTGACAACATGCCACTGATTCGGCTGGATCACGATTGGCTGGGAGAACAGAAGAGTCGCAGTCTCGTGGGCCCCGCAGTCGTACATCGTCTCATCGGTCTCCGTGATCTGTTCCACGTACAACTCATCCGCTTCTGCTCCCATCAATCGATACAATTTCAGCTTCGAGATGTACTCGCCACGTCCTCCATAGAGCCCTACACCGACTAATCGGATCTCCTTGGACACTTTGAACTGGATGGCTTCGATGGAATGTGCAGAGTATCCCCAGCCACCACCAGTCCCTTCGAACCGGTTCACAACTGAGTATCCATCTGTGACAGCTCTCTCCGGATCTTCCTTCTCTCCATTCTTTTCCTTCCAAAACTCTGATAGATTGATAACATTCGCAGAGTAAGTGGCTGATAACAATTGGATTCCGAGGCTCATAGATGTTGCGTAGGCGGGACTATCGTACACTTGAACTGCAAACTCCGCTCCAGCCAGGTAGCTGAGTGAGTCGAACACGTCCTCCACAGCTTCATCGGTCTTCTTGAAGATGTCGTATCCCTTGATTTCCATCTCTGCCGAATTGTAGTACCACAGCATGTCGTACTTCGGGTCAGTGGCCCAGGAAGTGTACCAGCACTTGTAATCACTTGCATGATGCTCGAAAAGATTGAGTTTTCTGCGAATCACAATGTAATCCTTGCCGACTTCTCGAGGGAAAATGAAGATGTTCGTCTTGTTGGCAACTATCTGAGCCTTCAGAATGTTATCAGTCGAGAGGAGTGCAGTGTGACTGTGGATCACAGTCGAGTCTCCATCAGCACCAATCCATCCGGCAAACGCAGAGAATCCAGGACCATAGCCAGGAACCTTCCCGGGTGTCGCATTCCACCCCGACTTCTCTCCAGCTGGTCTTGCCAGTTGTCCCTTTCCGAATGCTCCGAACGTGAACACACTTCCATCATTGGCTCGCAGAACTGTATGATTGGCTCCAGCGGCAACTTGAACAATGACCACATCAGCGGGTAGGATCACTTGTTGAGGGATATTCTTGCTGAGCACATCTCCGACTCCCAGTTGTCCATGACAGTTGGATCCGAATGTGAAGACGCGTCGATCCGAGGCAAGGAGTACCGTGTGGAAGTTTCCGCAGCTCACGCTGGACACCTTCACATCATGAGGCCCCTTGCTCAGGAGAACTCTTGCAGGATGAAGTGTGCTTCTTTGGGGAGCAGCCGTGGAACTGAACTGGACATGCTGCACCCTTCCGGGCTGCGCTGGCTCCGTGATCTCTCCACAAGGACGGCAGAGGCCGCATCGGAGACACGTGGATTCCCCGACTCCGCAGTGACACATGGTTCCTTTGGCTCGTGGAACCCTCCCACAAGCCACTCCTCTCGCGGAGCACAACCCACATTGAGCACAGACCGTCGGCGTGTCAGTGACCCATGTGTGCTCTCCGATCGGACAGATTTGGTATTCTTGTTTGGCAGTGTGTCTCGGAGACGACGTGGCAGACGTGGATTCCATTCTTCCGCACTGATTCATGTTGTTGAGTCCCCACGTGAACAAGTGTCCACTTCGAGAAACAGCGACTCCGTGAGACTTTCCGAGGGCCACAGTCGAGATGTGCACGTTGTCAAGTCCGCAGAGCATGTTGTTCGAGGCGTTGACCCGCATCGTGTGCAGTCCTCCCATGAAGATCTTGCCGTTCTCGGTCACATACCCGTACACGTGACCCGAAGCACACACGTGAACAGTCTTCCGTCGATTCGAGGGAATCAGTCGTCGCAATCTGCCGTTTCTCTTCTTATCATCCACACTGGCAATCCAAGAGTGACCGGCTCCAGAACGAAACATTATCGTGTCGATTCCAACGGAAATCTGGACGATTGGCTCCGGAAGACACAGTTCCATCCAAGTGTTTCCAGTCTCATGGAGTCCGAATCGAGTTCCGTTTCCAGCATAGTACACCTTTCCGGAACGAGCTTGAATGAAGGCAACCTCACGGGTGATGTGCAGGTCAACGGTTTGAGCTGGAAAGAGCTGATACGGCTGATAAGCCTGATAAAAACTTACGATGAAGGTTGGCAGGGAGGTATTCGGGGAATTTGTGAGGATTCTGAATATCTCCGTAGGGCGTGAACTTCACATCTGTCAAGCGATGACTTCTTCTGGATGAAGGCTCGTTGCATGGAGAGAAAGAGTCGTTCAGTTGGATTGTCTGAAACGATAGAAACGGTGACCTAGATCTTTCGAAAAATACTTACTGATAACGTGGAATTTGCGATCAACGTGGCACTGTAGAAGTATGTGCCATCAGTGAACAAGGCGTGTTGCACACAACTCGGCGGCAGTATCACCTCTCCAATGTCCAGTAGAGAATCCGTGTCAATCACAGAAATACACGAAGAGTAGTTCCTCCGCAGGTACAAGGATCCATTGCACAGATACATTTGCACGTTCTTCGAAGACTTCAGTCCCTGATTCGCTGCGTACAGCTTGCCAGCAATCGTCTCGTTGAGTCCAGTTCCCAGTTTGTAGAGGCCCACGTAGTTGAGAATGTACAGGAAGCTGCCGTCACACGCCATTGAGCTGTGGATCCGGTTGTCGTCGTCAGGCGTGTCGGAAGTCGGCGAGTTGTCGGGGAGGGTTGGCAGACTGAAACTGCTGGCGACCGAGTGCTCGTGCACATCTGTCATTGACCAGTTTGGACTGAAACAGTGAAAGTGAACATTTCAATGCGTTAATGAAAACTCACGGAATGTTAGTGATCGCATCACCTCCCAACGCTTTCCTCCTCACTTTCAGAAGCAACCTCCTCAAGTTTTCTGGCATTTGGATCATGTCATACGTGGAGTCGGCACTCATCCGAACATTCTTCTTTATGCAAATCAACGATCGAATCGTGCAACTCAAATGCTCCGGCTCTCCACAAGCCACCGCCAGGGCCACCAGACAAGAAGTCGCTTTGGAACTGACGGAGGGACACGCGTCTTCCCGAAGGTTCTTGAGCACCGAGACCATCGCAGACATGGAGAGGCGGTTCTCGGATTGGAGACATTCGATCGGCATGGACTGTATCAGGGAGAGAAGTGACTCGAGGGCCTGGACGCATAGTTCAGCATCCCGTCGACTGAGCTGCTCGAGCACTTCAAATATGCATGTGAGACTGGCTCCGACAAGTTGGTCCGTCTGGAAATTGACAGAATTCATTGTTGTTTAGGCACATTTTGGTAGTGTTTTCAACGAAAACTTTTGTTGTGACAGAAGTTCCTATCTTTTCAAATCCCAAATACTCACATTCTTGTACTGTTTCCCTTCCTCTTCCCCTCCTCTGCTGGTCCCTGCATCCTCATCCGATCTATCCTCCTTCTCCGAAACATCCTCTGGATTCCCGAACCTTGCCAGTATGAACTTTGCAATGGCCACCAATGCAAACGGAGACGGCGGTCCCACGACGAACTTGGACCCGAGAATGTCGTGAAAGTGGACCTGCGGCAGTTCGGCTTTCTCTGCAATAAATCATTTGCTGCTCGTGGCCTTCTGCAACACCCTCACCGTCCTCCACATCTGTCTTTCCGCAGTGCGCGGGAACCCGCAGGATGTCGGGTTTGCACGTGTTCTCCGCGCATCTGTACAGCAGTTTTCGCAGCCGTCGGGCACTTTTCCGGTCTTCTGGAGTGTTGGAGGTGCTCGCGGAGCACAGACGGTCGCCTTCGATTTCACGAAGGAAATACGACATTCGGGTGATAGGTGATAGGTGATTCGGTCATTCACACCATTTGGTTTTCTGAAACTTGGTAGCTGATAGCGGTGATAACTGACAACTGATAAGGTGAACTGTACGAGAGAAATTAAAAGGGAAGAGAAGCTAGATAGATAGTTGGCTGGCTGGTGGGCTGAGACAATATTGACCCACTGAACACTGTTTTCTGTTTTCTGTTTTATGTTTCTCCACGTGACTCTCATTGACATTTACCAAAATCAAGAGGATTTCTGCAAACTTTTTCCAGAAAAAAACCCGAACCGGACACAAATCAAAATGGAGAAGAAAGGGGGGAAATCGAATTGTAGTGCGAAAAGTGTGTAGAGGGGAAGCGAGAGAAGGTCCGCAAAGGGTATACGGCCGTTTTGTTCGTCTCGGGGGGAGAAACCGAGAGAGAAAAGGGGGGGGGGGGCGGGAAGGGAGTGTGCGCCGGTCGGAGACACGCAGACGCATGCCTAGTAATGGACAGCCGGTCAGCGGAAGAACACGGAGACGCAGACGTCCCTAGATGGGGGACGAAGCTCTGTTTGAGGAGGAGAAGCGGGGGGAAGGAGGACCTCGAAGATTTGAAACAAGATACATGGCAGGGTGTGAATTTTGAATTTAGTAGCAGGAATCCGTGATGAGGACCTAGAATAGAAGGAGAACGAAAAAGAAAATTTTCAATTTCCTTTTCCCTCTCTTTTGTGAGAAATGATGGTAATCAGTCAAGGCAGATGGAAATGCCAGCCGTCTGTAAACATAAACAATTGGATTATGTATGAATGTGGTTGATGATTGAATATATGGAAGGAGCTGGAGGTGGAGAGGATCAGCTTTTGATAAGAAGATTGATAAGGATATTGATAAGAGGATGACTTGTGAATCCGGACACATCAAGAACCAACCAACCAACCGATCTTCCAATTATTCTTTCTTTTAGATACCAATCTCGATTATCCTTTTCTTCCCCTCCCAAACTCTCATATTCAGCCCCTCCTTGATGTTCCCGACACTTCTCATTCCGTCCCATTTCCTCCCCTAATGTTCAGAAGATCTTCGAAGATATTCATCCTCTTCTTCTCATTTCTTTTCATCATCTACTCGATTATCAATGTTTTTTATTCTCTATTCTCTGGCCCATCTTTTGAAGAACAAGTTGCAAGTTCTTTTGAGACATGGCACAAGTGTATCACGGAAACATTTAGGGAGAAGAAGTTTAACACGACTGGGGTTTGTTGAATGTTCAGGGGAATCATTTGAAGAAAGATTGTTTTCAGTTCTGGTACGGGTCTCCAGCTGTGTTTGACTCTTGTCGTAAATATACAAACATCTCGAGTCACTTCAACGTGACAGAGTTTGAGAATAGAGATGAGGTCAAGTTGTATGCGATGCCGAGGAACAAAACGGAGAAGTCGGTGCACTTGTCGTTGGGGATAGGGCATGATATCGAGGCAGAGCTGAAAGTGAAAAGTGTGAGTGAACGAAGCTCTGCCACGTGGATCCGAAGTTGTAGGCCCTTCCCAACTCCGTCTTCTTCGGCGCCGACCCCGAATCGGCCATCAACCAGGAGCTCTTCTCCTCCCAACTTGGACCTTTCTTCGCTACAGCCGTCGGCAATGCGTCAGGTGTTTTCGAGGCACTCATCCTGCCGGAACAAGCATCCTCTCTGACCGACTATCACAAGCGAAATGTGAAGAAGATTGATCTAACCTATCTCGTGAAGAACTATGTCAAAGTTGATGTGAGTATCGGTTATTTTGTAGACGAAGAAAAAAGTTTTGCAGTTATTTGACAATGTCTTCATTGACATTGAATTCGACGAATACGACTTGTTCACCTACTTTCATAGAGATGGAGTTCTGGAAAGGACAAAGATTGTGTTCTGTCAGTTCAACCTGGAAGTTCATGAAGGAACGAGGAAGCAGAAGGAAGAGTTCAGAAGGTTCCTGATGCAGATTCTCGACGACAAAAGATACCTGGTCTATCAAGACTTTTTATTGAATCACCACAGACTATTTCTAATCAATTTCCATAATCAAACGTGTTTGCATAAATATTTCAGCTGATTTATTCAGTCCTGGCACTTTTTGATGACTTCGAAGTATGAGAGGAACACCTGAAATTGTACACTGGGGCTCATGCATGTGATCTTCCAACTCACAAATCGGAATCTGTCCCACTCCTTCTGCCCACACGTCTCCTTGAACAACTTCTCGAAACAGTCATCTTCCCCGAAGAATCCGGTGCATGGATCCTCGTAGAACTTCTCCAGAGTGCACCTCCACTTGGTCGCCTTCAACTTCTGTTCGCATCCTTTGAACTCCTTCATCATGTACAGAATCGTGTCACAGTAGGACTTGATGAACCGTGCGGAATCCGGGTTCTCTTCTTGTTTCTTGGTCTCGCAGTGCATCAGTGGATGGCAGTTTTGGAAGGATTCACAGTCGGTTTGTGTCTCCGCGGGACTATAGATTTTATCCTCGAAGACGGCAAAGTAGAACTTGTCGAAGCGCTGAAAACCGGTAAGTTGGTGGACAGAGGGATTGAACTCACCAAGAAGCACGTGTCGGCCATGAATCCATCCAACATCGTACAGTTTTTCTCCTCGGCCAATGCTCCACAAACAAGTCCCAGAACAAGTGCTCCGAGCAGAATGCTCATGGAGACCTTCATCTTGTGAAGCAGAGTCCAGACTGACTTTGAGCATTGTTCTCTTTCAAACGAGACGGGCGGTCGGGAGAACAGCTGGCTCAGCTGAGGAGTGCTTAGAAGACACGTGTGTTTCAGAAACAAAGAGCCGATGATCAGAGCATGAAAAGTTTATTATTAGGAAAGAGAAATGCATAGTTGTTTGTCAGAAGTGGTCTGCTATTTAGATCTCGCACTGCTTCATCATGGCGTTGAGATTGAGGAAGTGCTGAAAAACCGATTGTCAGTTGGATCTAGGTCATGTCAAACTCACATCTCTGAAGCCGGTCCAGTCCTTCTCACTGCACGTCTCCGTGATCTCCTTCTTCAAGCAGTTGTCCTTCCCGAAGAAGTTCTTGCACGCCTCCTTCTTGAACTCGGCCTTTTTCTTCTCGTCCTTCTCCTCCTCATCTCCATCCGGAAACGGATCCCAGTCCTCGAAGCACTTGGAGTTCTTTGCTTCCAACTTCTCTCCGCAATCCGCAAAGTCCACAGAGACATAGACGACGGCGTCGCAGTAGGTCTTGATCATTCCCGACACTTTTGATGTTTCAATGTCATTCTCACCACGGCAGTGAAGGGAAGAGAAGCAGGATTGGAGGGAGTCACACGACTTCTTAAACTCCTTTACTTCTTCCTTGTTCTCCATGTCGAGTTCGTCGATTTTATCCACAAAATCATTCATTCTCTGAAAAACAAAACTAGGTCAAGGCCAATCAAGAGAGAACTCACAAACAGACAAGTGATCGCCTGGAACCCATCGGCCATCGTACAGTTGCTCTTCTTCGCCTCGGCAGTCGCCACACTTGCTCCATGAGCAAGTCCCACGAGCACAGCTCCCAACAGTAATATCTTGAAAGCGGCCATCTTCAAAACCTCTCTTGCGGTCCTCTCTTTTATACTCGGAACACGGGCGGTGGAGCAGTTGGCTCTTGGTGATGAGAGAGAAGAGTGTTTTGGACGGCACGTGTAGTGTTTTTAAAACATGTTGTTGACTGGAAAATGGGTGAGAGAGATAGAAAAAGAGGAAGAGATCAAGGTTTGAACGAAATGAAATGATTCATTGTGAAACAGTGAAACAGTGAAACTATTGAAATAACAGTGTTGATGTCATTACAATTCGAACCTAGACATTGCTCAAATCGCACGCATTCAGGATCTTGTTCAAAGCCAGCATACTCTGAAATCTCATCTATCTTATCAAAGTATTCATTTTGAACCTCACCTTCATGAACTCCTCCCACTTCGCCTGCCCGCAAGTCTCCATAATCTCCTTCTTCAAACAGTTATCCTTTCCGAAAAAGTTCTTACACGCCTCCTTCTGATCCGCATTCGCATTCTTCTTGCCGTCTTTCTTGTGGTCCGGGAATGGATCGTAATCATTATAGCAGGTTGAGTTCTTGTTCTCCAACAAGGTTCCACACTCCTCGAATCCTTCCGAGATGAACTTGACGACTTCGCAGTAAGACACAATGTTGTCCGTGGCTTCGATGGCTTCCTTCTCCTCGGATCCGCACTTCAGAGTTTCGATGCACGGCAAGATCCCGTCACAGGCCTTGTTGAACTCCTTCACAGTTGGTTTGTCATTCAAATCCAATTTGGCAGCCTTCTCCATAAACTCATGGGTTCTCTGAAACAGTTACTATTTCATTAGGTACCTACAGTAACCCTACCATCACACATGTGATTGCCTTGAATTCGTCTGTAATCGTGCACTTGCTCTCCTTTCTCTTTTCAGTGGCCACACCTGCTCCAAGAGCCGCACCAAACAGTGCTAGGAAAAGAAGAGCTCGAAGAAAGCTGGACATTACCTGAAATACACAGAAGGGATGAGAAGAGTGAGAGAGAAGGGTCAAGTGAAAATGGGTTCAGGTTCATCCAATGGCTCGTTATATCTGTTTCTGGAACAGTTGTTCGGTGAATCGGAGAAACGTTGGTTCCATTACACAATATTAGAAGATAGCTATTTGTTGGGAAAGATAACATATCAGAATCACTTTGTTTCTTCATCTGGTTAGATCCATAAGGGATAACCCAATGAGGGATGCAGCGGAACTCAAAAGTTTCAAAGCTTCTCGTCTTTTTTCGTTGCCACTGCGAACAGCTGTCCCATCAATTCGTCCAGGACAAAAAGACAAAAAGTCAACGGACCAACGTCATATGTTTTTATTCTTTTCTTTCAAAAATGTAACAAAGAACGAAATTTAGAAGTTTCTACGAATCGGGAAAGTGAAGACCCCGCGGAAATCGCATCCGTAGATCCTCTCTCCGAACTCCTTGGCTCTCTGAAATAAAATAGGAATCATAGAAAAGCAGATCATCTTCAGAACCTTCTTGAAAGCTCTCCAAGCATCCACTGTGCAATGCTCCACAATCTCCGTTCTCATACAGTCCTTCGGTCCAAAGTATGTCTTGCAGATGTCTCTCTTATCGAAGCTCTCCAGAATCCGTCCGTCTTCATCCACTCCCAGGAACGGATCCCATGAGAAGAAGCACTCGGAGTTCCTCGATTCCAGCTTCTGTGAGCACTTGAGGAACGGATCTGTCAGGGCGAATAGGGTGTCTCTGTAGGCTTTGATTCGGTTACTCATCTTGTTATCACGAGTCGTTCGACACGGCAACTCGTGGAAACAGTTCTGAGAAAGTGAAGAATTAGGAGAGGGTCAGAGTGGTTAGGTAGGCGCTAACTATGATTTGTTCACTTGTCAAGTTGAAAAGAGCCATTTGTTCGGAGCTGTCGAGTGGGTGTTCGTGGAACTTTTTGAAAAATCCAGTGGTTTTCTGGAAGACTCTGAGGAGTTACAAGACAACCTTGACCTACAGTATCTCACCGACAAACAGAAATTGGAAAGGTTCTTCTGCCACCTGGTACACAACGGATCTTCGGCGAGAAGAAGCACAGAAGCGGTGAGGAATAGAACGATAGCTGAGGGTATAGCCAACATGTCTCAAGGGGATTTCAGTCAAACTGAACTGCTCGTCCGAAATTCTTCCAGCATTTAAACCCGTCGCGTCAGTTGTGATAACGTGATAAAGTGTCTTTGAGAGGGAGTGGTTCGGATGAAAACAAAAATAGAACAATGCATTTCGAAGGTTCTCGAGAGGGAGCCTCCGTGCAGAAAGGATCAAAGGTGCTGGTTGGAAGAGGTTGTTGATGCGGAGATTCTGGGGAATCCCCCGAGTTCGATGAGCTGTGAGCAATGGGAAAGTGGGCGAGGGGGCGGGATTCTGGAGAATGGGGAGGAGATTTCGAGAAGAGCGAGGTGTTCCATGATGTTCCGAAGATCAGGAGAAGTGGAAGAGCAGTTGTTATGCCGCGTCCAAAGCACCTCTATAGAGGTGAAATCTCTACGGTTGAGGTGTCCAAAGCGCGCAAATTTCGTAAAGGTCGTAGAGGTCCATTTACTACTGAGTATGCAAGCACCGTTACGGTAAATTGCGGATTTCAAGATGTCAAACTTTAAAATGTCGGTAATTGACCGGAAAAATCAGTGACTAACAAAATAAATTGATTGAAAAATCATTATTATCTCAATTTCTTCTTTCAAAATTAGTAAGAAACGCCAAAAACTACGGTTCAAACCTGAAAAGATTACGGTACGCACCTCTACGACCTCTACGAAATGAGTGCGCTTTGGACACCTCGACCGTAGAGATTTCACCTCTATAGAGGTGCTTTGGACGCGGCATTAGCGTCTGAAATGATTAATCAACAGATGGTCAGCTTGTGATGATTCTGGAATAGTTGATTGGAATTGAAAATATCTGTGTTTTCTCTGAAAATCCTTGGCTCGATCGGGTTCTGAACACGTGAGAACTTGTTGCAGATCATCAAGTTTTTCAACGAGAAGTCGGGTTGAAGCAGACATTTGTACACTGTTTTTCAAGGTGGCATACTGTAGTTATGTCTCTAATTCATTCAGAATTCTCATTTCACATCTACTCACCCAGCTACAGTACCCGTTCCTCGCAGGAATGAGAATAATTGAAAGCAGACCTGCAAGTTTCGCGATTCCGAGAGGGATCGAACTCTCCTCTCGCATTCGATCAACTTGTTTTGACCAACCCGCCAATCTGATTCTTCTCGAAACGTCCGAGAAAAACGTATAAAAGGCGAACGAAAAATCAGTTTTTCAAGAGTCCGAGTACAGATCGGAGGCGGCCAGGGGCGCCTCCGATCCAGTTTTACTTGGATCGGAGGACGTCTCCGATCCAAGTACTAACTGGGTACCGGACTCAACGTTGCTTAACACGTTGTCCCGGACGGGATGGCGTGTATTCAACGTGATGTGGTCGTAACCACAACATTTTTAGAAGGGCTTTATGTCCTGTGGTGCCTCGGCACCACAAAAGAACTGATAAAGGGAGCGTGGTGCTGATCGGGAGGTTGGAGGGAAGCCTGAAAGAATAGACAAGGTTTCTGTGATACGGAGCTCTTTACTGATAACATTTTCTCCAAAAAGAGATAATCAGGAAAGACGAAACACAATCTACACGAAAACAGAGCTGAAATGGAGTCTAAAAAAAAACAAAAAACACAGTTTTTTTCATTTTTTCTTTTTTCTTGGTATGTTTTGATTGTGATTTGTTGTTATCTTCTATGTTCCTTCAAGAAAGTATCTAAAACTGCTTTTCCGTTTCATTTCTTCGAAAAAACAATAAAAATGAGCGCGCGGCAGACCTACCAGCGCCGCGCCCATTTTGATCTCCCGCGAGGAGAGGCGAGGGAAAGAGACGCAGACAGACGGAGAAACTGAAAAACAACAACAAAACAACTGAAAATACGCGATTTTCGCTGGTTTTTCTTCTTTTTTTGATATTTCTTCTTGTAAATCGCGGATAATTTTTTGGAAAATGAGTTTTCATCTCGCAATGGACGGTTTTCTTTCAGGAACTTGCGTAATTCTACCGAAAAAACTTCAATTCGACAATTCAAAGGACATGGAAACCCCGGAGAGGACGGATCATCGGACCCAGACCATCAGGTACCGGCCCTTCTCCTCTAGGCCTCTTCCACCAGGGAGTTTGTCCCGCGCCATCACTCAGGCCCCGCCCACTGACCAGACCACGCCCACCGTCCCTGTTTCTGCTGCGCGCGCCGGCCGCGTGCCCTCCCGCCGTCCGCCAGATCGCTGGTATCAGGCGTCAGGTCTAGGGACGGGTCCAGCGCCCTCTGCCGGTCTCTGACCCTAGGACAGGGCCAACCCCCCGAAGCCGCGGGCCTCTCCAGCGACGTGCTTCAGCAGCTTGTCTGCTTCTTCCCCTGCGAAGCCCGCCGGAGGCCGTGCACGAGTGTTAGCAGCAGATCAGGGACCGAGGATTCGCGTAGGCTTGCTCTTCGTTTTCTAACAATCCTAAGACCAACGTGGCGAAGGTTGACCCCCCCCCCCCTTGCGCTCCGACGCATACCAGTTCCATAGATACCTGGGATCATTTCCACGGGTTGAGCCCCTCTAACCTTCCCCCTGTACTACATTCAGGACTCTTTCACGTTAATGTGAATACGATGGACGTAGCAACCAGTGGTTGGGGTTGGTTAGGCAGTAGTAATGGAAGATGGGAACCCATCACGGTGGCGCGCATCCGCGCTCCGTCGCGGATCGGGCGCACCTGGTCGCTGCTAATAGAGCACAGAGCGATCGCTGGAATTCACCACAAATGGATTATTCCCGTTTTCGTTATTCTACAAAATTCCGATCTCCGGGGTCTCACCACGACCCCGTTAACAAAACTGGTCACTCGGATGAGTGGGTCCTCAGCAAGACCGAAAAAAAGGCGGAGCCGGCATAAGGAGGTCACCGGTTGCTCCAGAAACCCTCCGTGGTGACGCACCGGCCTTCCACGCGGACATGGCGGACGAGCTGGCAATCCATCCGGACGATGGACGCAATTGCGTCCTCATCATAGACATCCCGAACCCACACAAGATGTTCTGCCCGTACTGCCGCGAATGCAAGTCTCAGCGTGGCACTGGCGCAGAACCACTCAAGTTCATGAAGCGTCACGTGCACTCCGCTCACAAGAAGGTCGCATTCCGATACAAGTGCGGAATATGCGGTGCGGAAGAGCCTGACGATAAGAAGTACGGAGTCTGGTTGGTCAAGGAGCACCTACTCCGCGAACACGGGTACAGGGTGGTAGAAACGCCGACGGCGCCGACAACGAGAAGTGAAGAAGCCAGGATCCTCGACAACGCAGCCCCGTCGTGCTCACTCTCAAGAAAACCGATCGCCAGCCCGCCGAAGCCTCCAAAGTCTGTTAACAACCTGAACAGGTACTTCAACAAGGAAGAGCCGAAGCCAAGGGGAAAGCGAAGACATGATGAGGTGGACAAGGGATCAGATGACGGCCACCTCCGTCGCCGCATCTGTCACCCACTCCGTCGCCATGTCACCACGCAGCCCTCGAGCAGCGCCGAGATCTTCCGAAGTCATCCAACTCGAGGATTCTCCGGAAAGGAACAGCCCAAGAAGGAAACGAGTCAACATCTGGTGCCTCGTGCACGACACTGGACTGGACGCGTACTTCGACGATGAGATCATGATGATCTACCTCCAGCATGTTGTATTCAAGAACCAGCACTGCGAGGTCATTGATCCACTAAACGTCATGACTCTGGAGACCAGTCTGCCAACGATCAAGAAATGGACGACGAACAGCAGCCTGACATATTTCTTCCCGATCTGCTACAAGCGCCACTGGGTACTCCTCACAATCAGGGCCAAGACGATCGTGCACTACGATCCGCTCCACCGGGAACCGTCGGACAAAGTGCAGCAGATTGTCAACTACCTGGAATACCCATTGGTCGATCTGGACTATGCGACCCCGCGCCAGCAAGACTCGTGGAACTGTGGTCCGTTTCTGTTGTGTGTGTGTGTGTGTGTGTGTGTGTGTGTGTGTGTGTGTGTGTGTGTCGATCCAGCAGCCGCCGTCTGGTCCACCGTCACCACCGCTGAAGGATGAGCAGGAAGCACAAGCCGAGATGGAATGGCAACCGGTGAACAACAAGCGGAAGAGAGGCACTTCAACCCTTGCCTCGCCAGTTCCAAAGAAGCCGGATCACTCGGAGACGTCGTTTGCAGAGCCCCCACCCCGTCCTCAGGGACCTCAGCAGCAGAAGAAGAAGGGACCGACGCTCTCTGCCGACGCGCAGTCCGAGAGGAAAAAGCTGCCAAGTCTTCTGCAGATATCAATCCAACCACCGGTCAGACCAAAGTTTGTCCCGCCGACAAAGAAGGACCTCGCGAAGAAACCCCACCAGCAGGCGCAGCCCAACAAGAAGGCCAAGCTGAAGGGTCCAACAAACAAAACCAAGACTTCTGAGGATTCGGGAGTACCACTCCAACTTCGGGACAAGCTCCAACTGTGGCTCAAAAGACACCTCCAAGACTACAAGGACATCAGCCGAGTGTTCCAACGACTGGAGTGGGTTACGGACTGTCTCACCGCCGGAATTTGCAAAGCCAAGGACGGAAACTCGAAGGTCGTCGATCTGATCATCAAGAGGAACCCACCGCCGCTACCGGAGCACGGAGAACGGTCTACGCAGACGTCGCGAATCCAGGAACCACCGCGAAGAGCAACCGGACCACGCCCCGAACCGAATGAACCGCTCAAAGTCCTGTACGCCAGGAACAGAGCAAAGACATTCAACAGGATCGTGAGGAAGGAAGAACCCCGATGCACTATCCCAATTGCTCAAGTTGAGGACCACTTCCGCATCACCACCAAAGCCCCATACGTCGCCCCAGCAGCACTGGACACCATCTGCAAGGATCTCCCCACCCTCAACATCGGCTCCAGCATCGAGGAACCGATCACTGCAAAAGAAGTGGCGAAGATCCTGGAGAAGATCAAGGACACGGCGCCGGGAGCGGACGGACTTCGATACAGCGATTTGCGATGGTTCGATCCGGATGGATCCCTGCTCGCCCAGCTCTTCGACGAATGCCGACGACACAAGAAAGTTCCACTTCACTGGAAGGAAGCGGAGACTGTGCTCCTGCCGAAGGACTGCACCGAAGAGGAGAGGAAGAAGCCGGAGAACTGGAGACCGATCGCTCTGATGCTAGTCATCTACAAGTTGTACACGAGCATATGGACACACCGGATCAACACCATTCCGAATGTCATCTCCTCCTGACAAAGAGGTTTCCAGTCGATGGACGGCTGCATCGACAACATCGGAATCCTGCGCACGTGCATTGACACAGCCTACACTCTCAACAGAAACCTTGCAGTGACTTGGCTGGGCCTTATCAACGCCTTCGGATCTGTCCTTCACCAACTGATCACGAAGTCCCTCAGCCAATTCGGATTCCCAACAAACCTGGTGGATCGTCGCAGACCTCTACAACGGAGCGACAACAAGGAACAAAGCTCAAGACGAGTGTGTGTGCATCGCTGCTCATCAAACGAGG
Source organism: Caenorhabditis becei (assembly GCA_900536315.3). Taxonomy (NCBI): domain Eukaryota; kingdom Metazoa; phylum Nematoda; class Chromadorea; order Rhabditida; family Rhabditidae; genus Caenorhabditis; species Caenorhabditis becei. The sequence goes on along the minus strand of LR538506.1, from coordinate 51,186 downwards.
AAACCAGCACGATGATCCCAGAGATCACCACGATGGTAGTAGAATTCAGCAAGAACTGCTACTGAAACCATATCTTCGGAGATGGTTTCACGCCGGCTCCCAATGGCTACGGCACTGGGAAGCCGATAAGAAGGGAATGGAAGAAGAAGCCGGGGATCTGAAAGATAAGTTCAGTTCCTTCGTACACAAGACCCAAGCCAATGAAGAAAGATCAAGAGCCCCAAGGGGAAACGGGGTGACAGACTGTGACACGTCGTAAACCCCTGGGGTCACGCGGCCACTGGGCCACCGAAAGCGAAAGAACGTGTAAGAACATGAGAGGTTGGAGAAAAGGTGTCCCCGCAGGGGGGCAGAGGAAGGCTATTTAAGGCGAGGGGACGAGTGGAAGAGAGCTCACTCTACTCAACCCTACAACACCATGGCCAACAAGGACCTTTTCGCCTTCTCCACGGCGGACAAAGTTCTCCAATTGATCAACAAGGAGCTCAAGAACTACTCGCCCCCGCGGAGTACGGACAAGTTTTGGTGTTAAACGGCCAATTAAGAATCGCACTGAAACACGCCGAGCAGAGCGGTCAACTGCGTGAAGTGCTCGCGCCAAATGACCAAAGAACGAAACGCGCCGGACCCCGCCAAGACGAGGCAACCGAGCCGAAAAAGAAGAAGATGGCTGACGAAAAGGAAAAGAAGAAGACCACCATCATCATTGGAAACTAGGATGGATGGAAAGGAACCGCGATCCTCGTCACGCCAACACCCAAGATAAAGTTAGCAAAGTACGATAACCTGGACTTCGTCCAGATGACCTATTTCGGAGTAGAAGACGAAGAGGTAAAGAAGATGCTCACCAGAACCAAATCGGTGGTTATGGTAAGTCTAAGGGAAAGAAATGCTAGAGAACAGCCCATGTTCCAGGTGTCAGATGAACGAAGTGGCCGAGTTTCAAAGATCCTGGAGATCGCCAAACAAGTAAAAGGAAAGGCCGTCGTCATCCTGCCGAAGAAAACTTCGGATGAAGTGGTTATGGAGTACGGCGATAACGTGGAGATCGTACGGGAGGACGACCCCAAAGCGATGATGGCGAAAATCGCGCAGTTTGCAATGGCCGCCAAAATGGATAAGAGCACAGAAAAGGAGGCCCAAATGGAAAGCTAAGGCGATAACATTTTATCCAAATGTAAATCACATGTTAAAAGTTTATAAGATAGGATACACCATTCATGTAAATAATATTACCGGGACTCAAGCAATAAAGTCAAATTTTTGAAAGCCGGGTAGAATGGAAAAGCAGTGACCCCCAGTCTGATGGGGCCACAAGAACAGAAGAAGGGGAAGAACTAGATTTCACCCCCTCTTCCACAACCAAATAAGAAATAAGACCCCAAAGACTGAAGAATCTTTGGTAAAGTAAGAAATCAAGATTGGTGGAAGGTCAGAAGGATATGTAGACTGGTTTAACCTACCGACATACAGAAAGATATGACCGGAAGCCTAAGAACCCAAGAACAAAAGGCTCTGCCTTGGAGACGCTCCAAGTCCGAAGAATGACTCAACGACCCGTGCTGACACACCAAGCACTAGGGAAAGTTGACCATTGCTCAAATGTCAAAAAGGCGGAGATATGATGCCCATGAATTCTGTTGTTGAACTCGCTGAAGTGCGAAGTTGACCCAGTCACGGAACCGGACATGTCTGTAAAAAAGGATGGAAGGAAAAGTGAGGACGGTTGATGGAGTACGGAGGGTGATTCACAGAAGTGGTCCACCTGAGATCGAAGGGTCTAGGACGGTCGACTGTAGCCGCAAGGCTAGGGGAGGGCAACTACCGGGCGCAAGCCCGGGAGGAATTCCTGTAAAGAGTTAAGGAGGTAGAAGTTGAACGGCTGGCGATGGCTAAGTCCCGTAAGCAACCACTGTCAGAACCATTACAAACAATGGTTATCGGGTGGAGAAATTGCTGAAAGGATGTTCCCAAAGCTTGACTAAGTGGAGGTTGTAGTAAGTCCAGAAGGACACTTGATCTAAAGGCCCGTTCCCAATGCATGCATTACCCCCGTTAGGGCTGGAGGCTCCGCGTAGGCGGATGACCCCTGTCCGCTACAGGCTCTCCCCATCGCGTCCTGACCCAAAGAAATTTGGCGTTAGCAACAAATTTTGGAACGTCTGTAAATGTGCTCTAAATGGGTGATCACTACATGAAGATAGGTTTTTCTTTATAAAGAGAGAGAGCGAGCTTAAAAGGGCACGGTGTGCATGATCCTCGAGTTACAGGGATGTGGCGGGGGGGGGGGGGTGGGCGCGCCCGTCCGATCTGGCAAGTTAAGCAACGTTGAATCCGGTTAGTTGCTGGATCGGCGTGTGCTCATTTTTGCTTTTTTTCTGTTTTGCTCCAAGTTTTTTGAAGTTCCGAAGGTGCGCGCATGCACAAATTTGAAAATTTTTGAAAATTTTTGAAATTTTTGAAAATTTTGTAAAAATTAGCAGAAATTTGAAAAAGTCAGCAGAAATTTGAAAAAGTCAGCAGAAATTTGAAAAAGTCAGCAGAAATGTGCCCAACGATGGCCAAGGCGAGCCACGGAGAAATCGAAGCCACATGTGTTCTCCAAGGGAGACCCTGTGAAGATGCAAACGAAAATGACGGAAGTGATCCGGAGTGCCCTGCTCCACAGATTCCTCAAATACAAGACAGTGAAAAGCCGAGTTGTGGAAGTGCTTCAACGACACCCGCCCTCGAACAGCTTTGTCAGGACAGGTAAGAACACCAGCATAGCCGTCCAGAAGTTTGTGCACAAGGCACGACTCAACATGTTGCATTGCAATGCCAATAACTGGAAAAAGGAGCTTCCGAAGCACTGTCGGAGATGCGGTTGTGACTGGGAATCACAAGTGCACATCCTTCAGAACTGCCACTACCAACTGGCAACCACGATCACGGAACGCCACGATAGGGTGCTGCAGTTGATCCTGGAGCAGATCGAAACCGGCTCAAAGAAGGACTACGCAATGACGGTGGACACGGAGGTGGCGACCAGCAGAGATCGTCCGGACATCATGCTCCAGAAGGGTAAGGAGGTCCTAATTGCAGACGTTACAGTTCCCTATGAAAACGGAGTGTTCGCAATGGAAAGATCATGGAACCAGAAAATGGACAAGTACGCCCACCTGGTCACCTACTTCAAGCGACTCGGTAAGAATGCAAAGATACTGCCGCTAGTCGTCGGATCACTGGGAACTTACTGGCCGGAAACAAGTGCCTCGCTCAAAGAGCTTGGCCTTGGACCTGGACAGATCAAGAACCTAATCCCGGAACTCACCCGTACCACAGTGGAATGTTCCAAGAACATCTACTGGCGACACATACTCGGTGACAGGTACAGAGAGGTCGACAAAATGTATTGCAGGTCAGAACTACCGGACTTCGTCAAGCCAGAAGCAAAGCCTTCCACCAAAATATCCAAGAGATTCGCCAAAAACTACGGTGAAACGTGGCGTCCGGATGGTCAGGATGATCGAATGGAAGTGGACGGTGGTCCGAAGGAAGTGCGATGGGAGGACGAGATGCCCAAATCAATCCTCAAAAAGCCGACGAGACGTGAGCTGGAACAGTGTGTACGCTCGAGACAATCTCGAGAAATTTCTCGAGAAATTCTCGAGAAATTTT
>LR538506.1:6615-34657 GCA_900536315.3 Caenorhabditis becei | reverse complement strand
TGATCAAAGTGAAAAACAGGCTAGGACAGTTCTGCATATTGCTCAATTACATTGGGGTTTGAAGAAAGTGTTTTTGGATGTAAAAGGGAACAATCTCACATTTGAAAGTATGGGTAGCGTAGCAAATGTGCGAAACCGGGAGAGAGATGCCTCAAACTGAAAGGCTAGCTGAAAATTTAAAGAGGAAGGCGAAGAGAAGAATAATGCGCGGTTTGTCAGGAACATGGAGACTAATGGCCCTCTTTACACTAAAATGTGATGAAAAGTGTTTTTGAGAACGAATTCGTGTTAGAAACTAGCGATTCCAAACTGGAAATAGACGGGTGCATGCGAAAAATGCAAATTGGTAGAGAAATAACCAAATAGAAGGAAACTCGGACGATGAAATGCCCGTCCAGCTGAAAAACTGACAAGGAAGGCCACAAGAGGAGATTATCGCGGGTTGGTAAAACCAAGAAGACTGAAATGTAGTGGGGGCCTTGTTTGGGTGCGCAGGAGTGTGACCGTGAGCGTGAGTTTGAGTTGTGAGCGAATTTGAGCGAAATGGGGCCAGGACTGCTAACATGCGTTCTTCAAACAAGAAAATAGTGTTTTTGAAAGGGAATTATATCAGAAAGTTGCAATTCCAATTTAGAAAGTGATCAAATAGAAGGAAACTCAGGCCAGGAGATGCCTCGTCAAGTGAAAAACTGACGAGAAGGGCCAAGAAAGAAAAAAAACTGTTTGGAGGGAAACCAGAGAGACTGCAATGCAGTGGCACACGCACCTCATTTGGGTGGACACGGGAATGTGTGCGTGAGTTTGAGTTTGAGTGTGAGCGGTGAGTAGACGGGAGCGGAAAGTGACATGGACTGCTAATGCGCATTTTTCAAATGGTAAGGAGTGTTTTTAAAAGGGAATTTGGATAAGAAGAGAGCAGTTTGCGAAAGTGAACGATGCGCTTCGAAAATATGCAAATGTGAGGAAAAGAAAACCTAAATAGCTGAAGAATTCGATGAGAAGAGCCATTAGAGAAAGAAAATATGCCGTTTTTACATGACTAGAGTGCAAAAGAGACTAGGACAGTTATGCGCATTGTTCAATTGGAAGAGATTCGGAAATGATGTTATTGGAGGCAAATGGAAACAATTTCACATTTGAGCGGCGTGACAACTGTGCAACGTCAGGATGAGATCAACCAAATGAAAACAAATCCACTGAAAGGCATGCCAGGCTAACTGAAAACTTATTAGGAAAAGGCCAGGAGAAAGAAAATGCGCAGTTTGTAGAGAAAATTGAGAATAATGGCTCTTTTTCAATTGAAATGTAACGAATAGTGCTTTTGAACGGAGACTCGGGTTTGAAATGAACTACTTCAAACTGGAACTAAACGGGCGCATGCGAAAAGTGCAAAATTGGTGGAGAAATAGCCAAGAGATGCCTTGTCAGGTGAACAACTGACGAGGAGGGCTACTAATGAAAAAAATGGGCGGGTTGGCGGGACCAAGGAGACTGAAATGTGATGAAAGAAAAAATACCGTTTTCTTATGACCAGAGTGAAAAAGAGTGTGGGCAGCGCGGCAGTTGTGCAAATTTGGAAAAGAGATGACCCAAACGGAAAGGCTAGCTGAAAACCGAATGGGGAACGCCAAGAGAAAAATAATGCGCCGTTTGTCAGGAACCTGGAGACTGATGGCCCTTTTTACACTAAAATGTGATGAATAGTGTTTCTGAGAACGAGTTCGTGTTAGAAATTAGCAATTGCAAACTGAAAATAGACGGGCGCATGCAGAAAATGCAAATTGGTTGAGAAATAACAGAAAAGAACGAAACTCAGGCCAAGAGATGCCTTGACAGAAGAAAAAGTGACGAGGAGGGCCACGAAAGCGAGAATGCGCGGGTTGGCGGGACCAGGGAGACGCAAATGTGGTGGGGGGCCTTGTTTGGGTGCGCGGGACAGCGCGCGGGAGTGTGAGCGTGAGCGTGAGTTTGAGTGTGAGCGGTGAGGGGACATGAGCGTAAACAGGTCACGACTGCCAGTTAGCGCATTCTCTGCCAAAACTGGATAGAAATGGGTGTTTTGAAGTACATTTTAGAAAAAAAGAAATATTTTCGAATGGGAAATGAATGGAAACGAAGAGATATACAAATTCGACAGATAAATAGAATAAAAAGAAACAAGACATGCTCTGAAAGTTGAGAATCTGATGAAAAGGGTCAGTACATGTTCTTCATTTGATTGACAGATTGAAAAAAAACCTGCAAAGTGTGTACATGGGTTCGCACTAAATTCAGTTTCTGCCAATTTGAAATGGAATTTGCGGAAATTGTTCCCCCCAATTTTAGTTTGTTCTGTTTGTATGGTCGGTGAAGGAGCCGGATGAACTACTTTTATGGAAAGTGTTCACCACGAGTCCTCCACATGCCAAAGTACAGGAGGAAGATTAAAAACACTGAATTGATCCTAACATTCATTTGAAATACAACATTGAATGTAATTTAGCTGCGTTCACTGTCATATTAGAAAAATTCCGTTTTTTGTCAGTTTTGCCAACGACGGTGGACTGTTGTTGAAGTGGACTGCTAATTTAGTCTTTGACCCAGTCGAAGAGGATGCAGGTGGCTGGAACACAAATTTTGATGTTTGAGAGATAATTTGTGACATTTTTTCATTTGATGTCGTGTCTGAAAGCAACTTGTTCGTCTCTGTTTTATCACATTCAGCAAACATTTCATCCTAAATCCGTTTGACCAATCGACTTTCCATCATCCCAAACCAACTTTCAAAAGCTGCATTGAAAAACGAAAACTTTATTCGTCCTTAATTTTATTGTTCCCATTCAAAAGTAACACCCCCCGAACCAAAGTAGTGCCTTCTGTTGGTTGGTTAGTTGTTGATCCAACGCGCAAGTTGTCCGACACCTGCCAGACGTATCGAATTACAAGTGACCTTGACACATTTGTGTCTTCTTGTAAGCAATTGGATAATAACAGTTGGGATGACACTAGGAATCAAACGATCAAATTACACAGCTAATGATGTCATCCCGAGGTGATGCAACGGAAGAAGTTAGGGGGATTGCGTGAACGGGTTGCGCAAGGGCTCTATTGCACCTGACACAGGTGCGTTTCGGAGTTGATTGCGCAATCCCCGTCTGGTTTTCTGCTCACGGAAACGTTTTGACCGACTCAGAAGGATAGGGCGAATCAATGTCAAAAATTGCAATTTACCGAAAAAAAATTCGAAATTTGAACAATGATTAGGCACGGATAACATAACAGAAAATTATTGGAATATGAATAACAGAAACTGGAGAAGGAATGATTGGAGACAACAATGACAACAAGAAACATGGAATGGAAAACAGAACCAATTGAACTAGGGAAGTTTGACAGAAGTATGTAACAGAACAATTGGGCAGATAGGCAAGGGAAATGTTCACAGTTATCAGTTCATGATGTCGATTTCAATATTATCATCTTCTTCTTCCTCATTCTCTTCCTTTTCGTCTTGGCGTTCAGTCTCACAAATTGTCGATGGCGGAGTTGGGAAGACCGGGAAGGGAATTGTTGGAGTGGTGAACGGAAGCAAAGGAAGGAGAGGCATGTTTCCAAGAACCAGCTGGGGGAGGAACGGGTTGAAACCGGCTGGCATGAAGGGAAAGGGAGATGGGAAGAAGTTGGGCATCAATGGAGGAAATGGCGGCATGGGAGCCATCAGTGGAGCAATGGGAGCCTGGGGAACCATTGAAGTCGTAGAAGTAGCATTGCGGCTTCTTTTCCGGTTTCTCTTTGGCTGTGGCTTACCGCCCGAAGGGTAGTACTTGGATTTTCTGTCAATCGAATTATTGACCGCTTTGAAAGCAGGATTCTGAAATGAAAGGTCATGAAAAGGGGTATTGAAAATTGACACCTACACGATAATCGGTAACACAAATGAATTCTGTGTGGGGAATCTTGACAAAAGCAACCGGACGAGAAGTAGAGTGGTTATTTGGGTCCCGAGATCGAGTTTCGAAGATGATCAATACAGGGATGTATTTGTGGGAGGAGTGGAGGAAGACCTGAAAGACGACAAATGAGCAGATTCTTCGACAAGAAAGAAACTGACACTGTTAGAATTGGCTCTTCGCTCATCATTAGTAATTTTCAATCCATCGAAGGCAACTGAAGTAGACATCCATTCTCTGAAAATAAGAGAATGAAGTAATACGGTGAATCAGATGTCCACTCACTCTCCCGTTTGCACACCATCCGGGTGGCACATCATCTGTGACTCTCCGTCCTCTTTCCATTTCTCGCTACCAATCCATTGCTTGTTTTTGCAAAACTCATATCGGTAGTTGTCTGCGGGGTCGAAGCGTATGTAGAACTGATACAACTTGTCGGAGGCCAGACCCTTGACGATATATTCGAGTTTTGGGATAATCCTACTCCCAAATTGCGTGATCCACATCTCGTTTCCAACAGCATGAAACTGTTTCCAGACTTTGTCATGAGTCAGTGTAGCTTCAATTTTCTCGGCCATTTTCTAAAATCATAAGTGAGTTAAGGAGAACAAGTACTACGAAATAGTAAAAGAGAAATATGGAGAGAACAAGACTGAAAATGGATGGATTGACTCTTTACATGTGTCCAACTTCTGGACAAAGTTTAGCAGCTTTTTAGAATGAGAATACACGAATTCAGTGAATTCCCACCAAATTTTAGCAAAAAACAACGTGTTTTTTGTGATTATTCGTGCTTTTTTCCTAAAAACATGCGATTTGTCCCGAAAAACCAGTGAAAAATAACTGTCCATACCCGTTTTCATCAGCAAAGATGCTAAAGCGCTGTCCAGAAGCGATTTTTCAGCCATAAACTCATCGAGTGACTCGCCGAGAGACCACAATAACAATGCGCCGAGAAAAAAGGTATATGAACCATGTCCAGCGAAGGCACTTCTATGACTACTAACTACCCCACCCGCTGTGATACAGTGTCGGTATTCCTTTTCCTTATCCTAAACGCTGACAGGTATGCCTTCCGACGCCGCATCGAGCCGTCCGTCTGCTACGTGCACAGCGGGGGGTCCGTATATGAATATGGTCCTACTGGTCCATCTTGTGACACGTTTCCCCCTTACAGGCCGCTAGGGAGAGAGGAGAAGAGTGAATCTAGTGAAAATAAGGGTTCTACTGATTGCAAGTAGCAAATATTACTTCCGAAAATCAAAAATTTTATAAAAAACGCAAAATATACGGAAAAAATCTCGAAAAATCTTGGGAAAACACTAAATTTTTCACAAAAATAGACGTTTGATTTGAAAAGTTGATAATCTAGATGATTTCCACAAATGAGAATAATTGAAATAAGAGTTTTCCAAAAATACTGTCTTCAAAATTCAAAAATTTCACAGTTGAGAGATTTGGGGCTGATTTTTCAGCTTTTTCAAACTTTCAGATCAAAACATTTTCGAAAAGTCTTGACTCGAAATCACAGAGGCTCGCGAAAAGTATAGCAAGGTGTCAGGAACTGGGGGAGGCATAGAAATGTTTTCCGAACATCTTTATTCAAATAGAAGGAATACGGTATCCCAGCCTGTTCTTGTTTTTCACAATTCAAAAAAAATAAATTAAAAACACTGGGACAGGAAGCTCTCAAACCAAATGTCACAGTAAAGAGTGAAGAGGAGTAAGTGTTCCCTCGGGACAGACTGGCCTAAAGGAACACTGTCTCTGCCGCCTCCCGGGAGAGAGCGAGATGGACAGGCTCCGCCCCTTCTGCGGCCCCACGCGCGACCATGTGCACGGAGACGATCACTCGCCTCTACTCACCACCTCTTCTCCTCCGCTATCGATTGCAATGAGTTCATCACCACATAAACCCAAGTTCCCCGTTGAAGACATTCGCGTTACTCTGGGAAACAAAGAAATCTGGAAAGCTATGTATGAAGTCGGAACTGAAATGTATATTACAAAAAAAGCTGCACCACTCAACCCACATCTCATATTCGGCATCTCGGAGTTGGACCCAGCGGTGAAGTACTCATTCTCTGTACATTTCAATGCACTCGGCGGGAGTTTTCAATCTGCGAAACATTTTCATGAAGCTCGCTGTCAGGAAGGCAGGCAATGGATGAGGGATGGAATCGATTTCGGGTTCCTTCGGATTTCCTCAAAGAACATTCCCGGAGTGGTAAGCAACATTTCTCTGAAAACTCACAAATTCATATTAATTGCAGGTTCAACTGAAACGGTATGAAGCATACTTGCCGGTTCTGACAATTCATGCAGCAGGAGTTAAAGTGAAGTCGATTTGCTTTCCGTGCACCAAATTTGCGACCACATCGAATTATTTGGTAGGAACTTGAATTCTGTAGATATATTGAACCCAAAGTTTCCAGAATTCAAAATTGTTGACGCTCAAAAACAGAACATCTGAAAGACAGAGAAGGAAGGCGAAGAAATCCTCTTCCACCAAGACACCCATCCAACACTCGGCTATGTCACACCAGAAACAACTTCCTGTCTCTCAGCCAATCTTTGTCAACCCCACGCTGATTCCATACTCTCTTTCGACGTCTGGACCGTCTTCTTCTGCATCATTGGTTGTTCCGATGTCATTTATGGAGCAGAAACAGAACACAACCACCCATGCTTCATTTTGGACTCATGACATGCTCCCAACGATGTTCAACTAGAATGTGGATGCCATGAGACGCAATTCGACATCCGTGGAATGATCCAGTGCCGGGACAAATTCGTCATTTGAGCAATCGGTGTAGGAAGAGCCAAAGGATACGTTCTAATACAGTGTGTTAAAGGTTATTACGACACCCCCTGAAAACGTCATTGTGGCTTTCAGAGGCAAGATAGAAAAAATCTGTGAATGCAGTTCTTTTTCCCTTGGTCTCAAACCTATGCACCATAATTTTCATTCTGATCGGTGCTCCGTGGGCTCCAGGAGCCAACATGGGTGCTCTGAAAAGTGTTAACAGTTATTACGACACCCCATTTTTGGCGAAATTTGAAAATTTTTTGTGATTTTTTTGGGTTTAGTTGTGCTTAAAAAAAAGTTTGTGTGTTCTTTATAACAATTCCGTAAAAATATACTGGCTGTCGTACTTGGAAAATATATCTAAAATTAGCCGAAAATGCTGAAAAGTGCCGTTTTTAGCGATTTTTGACAATTTTTGAGTATTTCTCGAGATACAAACATTTTCGGATGCTCTGTTGAATAAAAAATGTGTTTTCACGTATTCTTGAACCCATTGCAGCTTGAGTTCCTGTCTCAATAACTTCTGATCCGTCCTCACAGTCGCTTAACTGACCAGTGGTTACGACAGGTAGGATTTTTGATGGAAATGGCTCGAAAACCGTAGTGAAACCGTAGTGAAACTGCTCGAAATGAGATAAAAACTGAATTTCTACTCTGTTTTAGTCGGAAGAACCAACTTTCTTCTGTCTCCTGACTTTTTAAAAAAATCAAGTTTTTCAATTTTTGCGGTTTTCAGCTTTGGGAGAAATAAGTGATTGTGAGGACGGATCAGAAATTATTGAGACAGGGGCTCAAACTGCAATGGGTTCAAGAATACGTGAAAACACATTTTTTATCCAACAGAGCATCCGAAAATTTTTGTATCTCGAGAAATACTGAAAAATTGTCAAAAATCGCTAAAAACGGCACTTTTCAGCATTTTCGGCTAATTTTAGATATATTTTCCAAGTACGACAGCCAGTATATTTTTACGGAATTATCATGAACAACACACAAACTTATTTTTAAGCACAACTAAACTCAAAAAAATCACAAAAAATTTTCAAATTTCGCCAAAAATGGGGGTGTCGTAATAACTGTTAACACTTTTCAGAGCACCCATGTTGGCTCCTGGAGCCCACGGAGCACCGATCAGAATGAAAATTATGGTGCATAGGTTTGAGACCAAGGGAAAAAGAACTGCATTCACAGATTTTTTCTATCTTGCCTCTGAAAGCCACAATGACGTTTTCAGGGGGGTGTCTTAATAACCTTTAACACACTGTATCATAAAAATTAGTTAAATCTATAGAGAAAAAGGGTGCTTAAAATGGGTGCCTCTGTACAATTAATAGGAAATTGCAACGATTCCTGATATGAATATATATAAATTGAGGTCCTAATCAACGTAAATATCAATTTTGTCGTTTTTGGGAGAAGTCATTCGACGAGCATGGATGCTCTTGTCCGGGTACGATCCTTCCATCAACTGCATCGGCTCCATCGACTTCGAGAACTGCGCTTCCTTGTGAAAGTAGCCAAGGCGAAACTTGGGAATGGATGTGTTGGGATGGCAAACGAAGCATGTAGTCCAGCAAGTCCCGGTGTACTTGTCGTATAAGTGCGAAGGCGGGAATGGGAACTTTGATTGATCTAAAATGTAATGATGAGCTGAACCACTTGATATTTTGAACTCACTGATCGTCGGATGCCCATAGAATCTTTTCGACGGCTTCAGCATCTGGTTCGCTTCTTTAATCGGATTGATGTCGTGGTGCGGATGGATCGTTGCACTGGTCGATGACGTTTTCAGAGGAAGTTGATGGATAACCGAACAATTGACACTGATGGTGTGGTTCGAGCAGCTAATAAGATTCTCCATCTTTGAGGCATTTCCAGTATCACGTCCAACTCTGGAAAATGAAGATACTGTAAATGTTTCGAAGTGCTCCTGTTGAACTGTTCAACATAGGAAAGGTAGGTCTCACTTTTCAATTGCAAATGTTCAAGACAGTTGGATCACAACTCACCTCTGGAATTCAGCACACACACAAGATGTCTCAGCGTTCAGGCGATCTCTCGAGAGCTTACGACGATAACCAATGGAATTTTCTTGGAATGGCTCCATCTTCATCTTCATTTCCATCAACTTGCTGAACTTGAGCGGATCGGAGAAATAGTGGACATCAAATTGTGAAGACATTTTCTTGGCTCCACACGGCTCGCATATTGGCCAACAACTTTCAGTATATTGGTCCAACTTGTGGATAGGTGGGAAAGGGAACTGATTTCCATCTGAAATATAATCATGAGCTGAACAACCTGAATTTTTGAACTCACCGGCTTTCGAAAGCGCGATAGCACAGCGACCTCTGATCGACGCTCCATTTTTCCATTGCAATGGTGGCAGCTCAAAAATCTTCGGAAGTACTTGTTCGTTCTGGCTGATGTAGAACTCCTTTGGGTCTTGCCGAAGCTTTGACAGTTTGGAGCAGATTGTTGGCATAGTAACTAGTTGTAAATTACTGAAATGACAATTTTCAGATAGAATTCGGCACAGACACTAACAAGAAAAAAATCATCGTAAAAAAGAAAGGAGACGGAATAAAAGAATATTCATCAAGGATATACGGATTTCGATGGAAAACAGGGACGACAGGGAGGAAAGATAGAAATACGGCGTTGGGTGAGCGGGAGTGTGCTCGTGAGTGTGTGAATGAGTGGAAGTGAGCGACGCCGGCAAATGTGTGTAATGAGAGTAGAACCTAACCAAACGGGGCCAAATTAAATGAAAGGCATTGCTGGCTAGCTGGAACCCCAACGGGGAACGCAAGGAGAAAAATAATACGCGATTGCGAACTGAAAATAGACGGGCGCATGAAAAAAATGCAAATTTGTAGAAAAATAACCAAACCGAATGAAACTCAGGCCAGGAGATGCCTCGTCAGGTGAAAAAGTGACGAGGAGGGCAACGAAAATAAAAATTCCCAGATTAGAGGGAGACCAACGAGACTGCAATGCAGTGGTGCGCTCACCTCATTTGGGTGGGTACGGGAGTGCGCGAGGGGGTGTGAGCGTGAGCGTGTGCGTGAGTTTGAGCGTGAGCGGTGAGTGGACGTGAGCGAAAAGAGACCTGTATTGGTGGTGCGCATTTTTCAAATGAAAATGAGTGTTCTCAAAGGGGAATTTGGATTAGAAAAGAGCAATTTGCGAAAATGAACAATGCGCTGTGAAAATGTGCAAAATTGAGAAAGAGATAACAGAACACAGCTAAAAAATTTGATAAGAAGAGCCATGAGAGAAAGAAAATATGCCGTTTTCCCATGATCAGAGTGCAAAAGAAGCTACGACAATTATGAGCATTGTTCAATTGAAAGAGATTTGGAATTGATGAGGAAACAAAATTCACATTTTAGCGGCGTGACAACTGTGCAACGTCAGGGATGAGATCAACCAAACGGCAACAAATTCACTGAAAGGCATGCCTGGCTAGCTGAAAAATCAATAGAAAAAACCAGGAGAAAGATGATGCGCAGTTTGTCACGAGAATTGAGACTAATGGCTCTTTTTCAACTGAAATGTAACGAATAGCGGTGAGCGGTGAGTGGACGTGAGCAAAAAGAGATCTGGAATGCTGATGCGCACTTTTCAAGCGGTAAAGAGTGTTTTTGAAGAGAAATTTGGATAAAAAAGAGCCATTTGCAGAAATGAACGATGCGCTTTGAAAATATGCAAAATTGAGGAAAAGATAACCTAAACAGCTGAAGAATTTGATGAGACGAGTTATGAGAGAAAGAAAAAATGCCGTTTTCTTAAGACCAGAAAGAAAAAAGAGACTGGGACAATTATGCGCATTGTTCGATTAGAAGATATACCTTTGAAAATGTGGGCAGCGTTGCAATTGTGCAAATTTTGAAAAAAAGGTGACCCAAACGGAAAGGATAGCTGAAAACCTAAAGAGGAAGGCCAAGAGAAGAATAATACGCGGTTTGTCAGGAACATGGGACTAATGCCCCTTTATCAACTAAAATGTGATGAATAGTGTTTTGAGAGCGAATTCGTGTTATAAACTAACAATTGCAAACTGAAAATAGACGGGCCCATGCAGAAAATGCAAATTGGTCGAGAAATAACAGAAAAGAAGGAAACTCAGGCCAAGTGATGCCTTGTCAGGTGAAAAAGTGACGAGGAGGACCACGAAAGCAAAAATGCGCGGGTTGGCGGGACCAGGGAGACGCAAATGTGGTGGGGGGCCTTGCTTGGGTGCGCGGGAGTGCGCGCGGGTGTGTGAGCGTGAGCGTGAGTTTGAGTGTGAGCGGTGAGGGGACATGAGCGTAAACAGGTCACGACTGCCAGTTTGCGCATTCTCTACCGAAACTGGATAGAGATGGGTGTTTTGATGTACGTTTTGGATCAGAGAAAGGGTTTACCAAATCGGAAATGGACGGGAGCAAAAAAAAATGCAAAGTCGGAGATGAAATAGAAGGAACAGACGTAACAGAAACAATTTCGTGCACAGCCATGCTGCGCGAGAGAAAAATCTGATGAGGAGGGTCAGTATCCATGCAGAAACCTGCAAAGTGTGTACATGGGTTTGCACTAAATCCAGTGTCTGCCAATTTGAAATGGAATTTGCGGAAGTTTTTCCGCCACTTCAGTTGTTGCTGTTTGTATGGTCGGTGAAGGAGCCGGATAAAATACTTCCCCGGAAAGTGTTTACCACAAAACCTCCATCTGCCAAAGTACAGAAAAACACTACAAAATATCATTTATTATCATTCACCATATAAGGCACTCTGTGTAAGGGTCGACCTGGGGTATAACTGGCCGTGCCTTAGGGTCTTAGAAGGAAGCCTAAGCTTAGATATTTTATGGGTAGGTAGTAGGGGACTACACACAAGTTGAGGGTTTTGGGGCAGCCGCCGCGCCGACCAAACTCGTGGCGAGACCTGCAGGCCCAATCGGCCGTTTTTTTGAAACCGCCTTTTGAACCGCCACTTTGTTTGACTTCTATGATACTTTGGAACAAAACAATTTTGGAAACCTTCTTGTATCTCAAAATCCACTGATTTTGTAGAGGAGCTCGCTTGGAATTCGAATAAAGGATGGGAAGTAGACCGAGACTTCCATAGAAACTTCCATGAGATAAAGTGAAATTTTTCAATAATGACTGGAAGACTGGCGAACTGAAAGATTCATGGGCTGACAAAAAAGGAGCATTTTCTTGTGGAGTGGATATTGTAGGGCCAATTAACATGATTTCACTTCTGGAAACTATTCCACCGTACTGGTTTGGAATCCGTAAACAGTTTGAGACAATGTTTGGAGCTGGTCTTGAAAGGTAAGATTTCAAATGTAAATTGATATGAAAACCATAATTTCAGTGACGTTAGCCGTGCATTTTTGAGATCTCGCTCCCCACTTTTCTCGGCAAAACGTGTTTCAAAACCCCTCATAGTTGTCCAAGGAGCCAATGATCCACGTGTCAATCAGGCAGAATCTGATCAATTTGTGGCTGCTTTGGAGAAGAATATCATTCCAGTGACTCATTTGTTATTCCCAGATGAAGGCCATAGAATTGAGAAGCCAAATAACAGTATGGAGCAGAATGGGTACATTGAGACGTTCCTACAACAGTGTCTTGGAGGAAGAGCTCAACCGTTTCAGCCAGGACAGTATAATTCGACAGTTATTGTGAGTTGAACATTTCGAAATCTGAAAATGTGTCTGAAATTCATGTTTCAGGTGAAAAACGCTACTCGGTCATCTGCGACAACACCTCAAGGACAAAATACCATGTGGCGAGAGAAACCGACCTGTATATAAATTGTTTGAACTTTTTCTTGTTTTCCAAGTTTTTCTCATTTTTTCTTTTCTTATTGTTAGACCCTCAAACCAGTTTTGCCTTTTTTTTGAGAAATGAAAAGATAAATTGATTCCTATGAAAAAAATAGGAACACCTCGAAGATAACTAATCATGGCGAGAGATACCGACCTGTATAAAATTTGTTTGGACTCTTATTTTGCTATTTGAAAAAAAGGTTATTTTTTTAAAGCCAAATGTATTGTTATTTCAGTTTCCCAGTTTATTTTCAGACCCTGAACCCAGTTTTCCATGTTTTTTCCAAAATGAAAAGTACATCGATTTACATGAAAAAATAGTGAAAATCCGATAAACTAGTCATTTCGTGTTGTTCTGCCATTTCACATCGATATAAAAATTTTCCTATTATCCGAAATACTTCAGGAATTTTCCCTAATTTTTAATCTAATTTCTCAGTATTTTTTCAAATGTTTACATAACCTTCTCTCGCGGAATTTTCCATTTCGGGCGCTAGCAGATTTATCTCTGTGTAGTGTGTAAACGCCCTCTACCGGACACACGCTAAAGGGAGAAGCGGTCCACTTTCAAAACATACACAAACTGTCGCCTTCCGGACGGATTGCTGGGACCCTGTTTCTCACTCACAACTTGGCCGGCCGGCCCAGCCTTCTCTCCGTCTCTCGGCGGCGCACACTCTCTCTGGTCTCCGCTGTATCTCTTCTTCTCTTTTACTTGCCCAGCTGCACTTACGTCTCCCTCTTTGCACTTTTGTCTCACTTTACTTGTGTTTTTCGGTTTTTCGGACAAATTCAAATCAAATTCGAATCGTTTGCAAGGCAAAGTATACTGATTTTTTTGACAGTGTCCGTGCTTCTACAGGATGGTTCGGTAAGGAACTTGGCCCGCCGGCCCTCCTTTCTCTGCGTCTCTCGGCGCCGCGCACTCTTGCTACATTCCTCTGCATCTTTTCTCCTCCCCGTGTCGATTCCTAGCTGTATTTTTCTGTAACTTTCAGACAGATATGCGTCCTTCACGATGATAATCGACGTTTTTCTTGAAATTTGTAGAAGTTTACTGATTTTCGCTGTAAATTCTATTTCACAGTATCCTCCGACTTCTTGAACTTCATGCTCACTTGTATTTCAACCTTCCGTACCTAAATTCAGTCCATTTCGAGTCCTCATCTTTTGAATTTTCAGGTAATACGTGAAGTTGAATCAAGCACCAATCCATAATGTCAAAAGTTATCCAAGGGAAAAACGATAACAGGCAAAAGTCGAGTCAGGATAAGCTGATGTGAGTTTTTATTGATTTTCCTTCAAATCTACAAGTTTCGTATGTTTTACAGGAACTACACTAAACAGGACCTCAACTGGGGAGGAGAAGTGGTGTACGATGGGATTTTCGATGTGAGCTTTTCCTTTTTGAAACAATAAATCCTGCCGATTCTCAGATTGAAGAGACTGTTCGCGCGACTATCGATGATTCCGAAATGCTCCAAGGACCAACGACCAGTTCCTCTGCCGCTGTCGTCGATTCATCGAAGGCCGCAGTGAGCTTGGAGGATTTTGAACTGCTGAAGGTGCTTGGAAAGGGTGCATTCGCAAAAGTGAGTTTGATAAGAGATTATTGTAGTAAGAAACAAGGAAAAACCAGAAAACAGACGAAAAATGAATAATTTTTTGAAAAAGTTTAAAATTGAGTCACGATAATTTCAGCGAATTTCACAGGTCTTACAAAAACAACTAGTTTGTGTCAAAACTTCAAAAAAATTGAATTTGGAAAAACGTTTATTGTCCAAACATTTTCTCATAAGGATTTAGTAGGGAATTTGAAAACGCTGATCATGAGATTCGTACAAAATTTGCCAGAAAACCAGCTAATTTACGAGAAAAATGCAAAATTATAAAAAAATCATGAAATCAAATGTAAAAATTATTTTTTGTAATTTTGCATTTATCAACAATTAGCGAAATATTTTTCTAATTAGATACATTGGAAATTACGAAGAATTGATTGAAAATTTGTTTTTTTTTTTGAAAATTCAAGAAATTTCAATTTTCACTGAAAAAAAATTATCAAAAAACTCATTCCAGGTGTTCTGCGTCCGCAAGAAGACTGGATCTGACACCGGGACCATCTATGCAATGAAGGTTATCCAAAAGGAGAACGTCGTGAAGAAACTCAAATACATCGAGCACACTCTCTGTGAAAGGAAGATCTTGGAGACCGTCAAGTCGCCCTTCATCTGCGAGCTGTTCTATGCGTTCCAGACCGGCGGAAAGCTGTACATGGTCCTGGAATGCATGGCTGGCGAGCTCCTCTCCCTCAAAAGGAACAAAACCTTGATAGATAGTCGCGATGCTAGATTCTACATCGTCAAGGTTCTGATTGGACTGGAATTCCTGCACCAGCACAATATCATCCACCGAGACATCAAGCCCGGTAACATCATGCTTGACTGCGCTGGGCATGTGAAGCTGGTGGATTTCAATCTTGCCAAGATGTTGGATGGGAACAAGACAACAAGCAGCTTCATTGGTACGCTGAATTTCATGGCCCCAGAAGTCTGCTTGAGACAGATCTACGGGAAGGCTGCGGACTGGTGGAGCTTGGGAGCTCTCCTTCACGATATGGTTGTTGGATACCCCCCGTTCAAAAATATCACAGATAAACAATTGAAAATACAGAAGATCATCAAGGAAACTGTAGTCCCGCCTGCAAATTTGCCAAAAGTAGTCAGAAGTCTGATAACTGGACTGACGACAATAAACAAGGAAACCCGTCTTGGAGCAGGAGGAGCTGATGAAGTCAAGGCTCACCAGTTCTTCCACAACTTGAATTGGGAGGATGCTTATGCCAGGCGTCTCTCTCCACCGTTCCGGATCAAGAACACCGATGTGGAGACCTTCGTCTACTTCCATCGCGAATTCACTGCGGAGACACCTGTAGATCTGCCCTGCGACGACATTCCCTACGATCTTGATACTCCGTTTCACGGCTTCTCTTATGTCGCTCCGTTAGTTCCGTTGTTGACTGGAGAGGGATTGAGTTCCACTGGGTTAGTTGAATTTTATTCATTGAAACAGCTAGTTTTTCTAAAGAATATTTCAAATTAGTGAGTGTAACTGTCTTTTTTCAGGTCCTGCACCGCAAACGGCAACGGCAACCAGCCATCTACCTTTACACACCAAAACTAATAGTTCATAAAGTTTCCGCTGTTGTTAAACTTTTTTTCGGTTGATTTTTTGATCTTGAAAATTTAATTTATCATAAAAAAATAATCCTTTCTTCTCAATTCTCCTCACTGGAACTTTAGGGATTGAAGATGGGGAGCGTTGTGGATAAGCCTTGTCGTTGATCCGAGTAGATTTTTGGGTAAGCGTCAACTTTCGAAATGATTTGGTCATCGCAGAAGAAGCTGTCGGTTTGGAAGAAGCTTTTGGCTTTGCATGAGGTTTTTTGCCGACAATCTTGTCAACCTGAAAATATGTGGAATCCACAATTGGGGAAAAGCTGCCACAGCTTCTTCCTCCTCTTTATCTATCGGCGGCTGGGTGATCGGGTTGGTAGACATTTTCACAGCAGATCTGAAATAAAAAGATTCAAAATGAGATAGTAAGACAGATCTGAACCATTAGAAAAGTGAGAACTCGAGGAATATTTGGCAATGGAACAGTCAAGACGGAAAGGAAATGAAAATGGGAGAATAAGGATCGTATGGATGGGAAGAATGTACAAATGACTGGGAATATGTTGATGCTCTAGACTGTGTCAATGCTCGATATAAAAGACTCGATTCAACAAGGAAGCAAAGAATCTGTCAATCTAAGAATAAAGACCACCCAGGCTGTTGTTACCTTCAATCTTACATCATTGTAAGATCACTTATGCAGCCTCTAACAGATTCCCAGTCATCTTTTCATCTTCTGATCTTACAAAAACGTAAGAGCGAAGGTAACTACAGCCTTGGCAGTTTATAATCTTACATCGGTGAACCCTAGTCTTTTTTGTTCTCGTGACCCACGTTGCATCTTTTATATCGAGCATCGACACAGTCTAAACCATCAACATATTCCCAGGCGTTTGTTCATTCTTCTCATACATACGGCTCTCATTCTCCCGTTTCCATTTCCTTTTTGTCTTTTAGTCTCCTGTTCGACTAGATTATCCAATTTCTAAATAACCTGTGAGTTTTCAATTCCTCTAACGTTTTTCTCGTTCAGATCTGTCTTCTTATCACATTTTGAACCTTTTCATTTCAGAATCGCTGTTGAAATGTCTTTGACTATTATCGCCTCATCCCACTCCACCCCGATCTCCACAACACAGCCGCCAATGAATAAGGAAGAGGGAGAAGCTGTGGCAGCACTGCTGCAATTGTGGGTTCCACAATTGAAGGTCATCAAGGTAACAACTAAATGTCTTGCCAACTCCGCCTCAAATTTCATTTTCAGATTGGAAAACCGGTCAGTAAAAAGCGAAAGGCTGTCAAAAAGCCAAAAACTTCTCCTAACCCAAAGGGTTCCCCCAAGCCGGTGGCTTCTACAAAGTTCAAACCAACCCCCATGCCCGTCCGAAAATCAACTCGGATCCCGAAACCGAATCCACGATATGTCCATGTGCAATGATTTTCCATCAATAAATAATGTGTCAATTTGAAGGAATCAACCGACAAACCTGTTTGCTCCATTCTGCCAATTCTTCATTGTATTTTCTTCGAAAATTGTGACTCACTCAATTCTCACCAGTTTTTCTAATACTGTTATAAGACTTTTTGAATTAATCAGATGTTTCAATTTCAAAATACATTTTCTTGATGTTATTCTGTTTTTCTGTCCCTTCGGTTTTTTGGAACTCTCGAAAACTTCTGAGAATGCAACCAGAAATATAGGATTGCTAGTGTTCCGAGAAGCACACACATGCTCCCATTACAAACAGAAGATGCACCACGATCGGAGTCATGATCATCGGAAAATGTCGACAGCATCCAGTATCCACCTCAGCAAGAGATTCGTACCGAGATGTGTAAAAAAAACTTGATTTTGGTCGATCACAACACGTCAAAAAGGCTGGGTGAGATTGGATGTTTTGTGGAATTGGAGAAGAGAAAAATGTACCAAAAGCGCGGTATTTGGAGTGTTGCACCGAAAATGATCATCGGAATTCCGGGGAATTCTACTAATATTGATATATCTCAGAAACTACGGCAGGTAGAACAAAGTTGTCAACTAATAAAACACTCAAAATTTTATCAGAAACAATTTTGCAGTTGACAACATTCTTTAATTTCTTCAAATTCTCAAGATACACTCTGCGGGATTTCGGAGCATTGTATTAATTCTCTCTTCCTTCAGAAATCTCTCGCCGCGCAGCTCTCCCTCGTCGGCTGTGAGACTACTGTTTCTGGGATCCGAATAACAGTTCTTTCTACGATTCATTCGATTTTCAAAATTAAAAAATAAATCACATGAGGAAAAGTTCAACAACAGCGAAAACGTGATGAATTATTAGTTTTGGCAAGGGGAGATCTCGACATGTTGGGAAACATTGCAATTGAAAATGTTGCAGAATAAGGCTCTTAAAGTCGCTACGGGAGCCGAAAAGGGCCCAGAAACCCTATTTCACCCCTTTCACGTCTATTGTGACATAGTTTCTGATAATTGTTTTCCAATGTGACAAAATTGTTCTCAAGTTTATGTTTGTACTCACATTTCAGTAGTTTTTCAAGATTTTCAGGAAATTCACTAATCAAGGTTATTTGAGCACGAGGTCCCTTAGAATAGGGTCACTGACTAGTTCTTTCGCTACCCCCTTCCGCCTCCCCCGTCACATAAGATACGGTCCTCCTGTGCGCGTCGATTTATTTATAACTTTCCACTTCTCCACACTCCCCGTCATAAATTGTCGGCTCGGCGCGAAAGAACTGTCTCCCGTCGGTCGGTCGGCGTCGGCAACTTGCCGACCGCTCCGGCGGCTTTTCGTGGTATACAGTGACCCCGCCATCTGTGCTTGTTCCATTTTGAAACTCGCCGAAACAAGAACGTGTCGCAGAACTTGCGTGCGCTTATTGTAGACGCCGGGGCCGTAACTGAACTTTCTTCTTCCATCCCCTCTCTTTTTGGCGCCGACTCCCTAATTTTACAGGTATCTTTGATTTTTAGTGAGTTTCCGAGGGTCCAAGGTGCTGAAAACAGATTCCCGAATTTTCTTTACTTTTCCTCAAAAATAGCAAGATTTGGTAAGAAATTGGTGATTTTTCAATCTTCAACTTGAGTTTGAGCAAATCCTCAAGTTATTGAACTTATTGGGATTGGTAAAGAGCCTTTACACAGTCCCAATTAGAAATTTCAGCAAAAATCTTTAAAAACTACCCTTTCAAGCGATGCAGTCACTTAATCAAGGTACACTATGCCTACTTCGGTGGGCGATGATAGGAGGAAACCAAGAAGTTCCTGGAATTGTCAAATTCAGACATTTCTGATGTCCTGCGCTCTCAAAAGTCGATCGAAAGCGCAGAAAACAGGGTTTCATGAAAGAATTCAGCATCTCACACCACAAAAACGCGGATTTCCACAAATTTCGCGAAAATAACACGCAAAATTCGAGATTCAAATTTGAATTCTGTACATGAGGGCCTCCCAGTAGCGTTGCCCTCTTCCAACTCTATTCATTTCTCAGTCTCCTTTACCTCTCAGAATACAGTCCCCGATGAGCATCTCAAATTACATGACTGCAACGCGCGCCAATTTGTTTATATCTCGCGCACCGAGCTGCTGCCCATGTCGTAAACTATCGGCTTCTGTTAAAAGAACTGTCAGCGGCGGCCGAAGCAGGGCGGTGCTCCGGCGGCTTCTTCTGTATTTCCGCGCATCTGGTCCCGCCCCCGTCCTATATAAGCTCGTGCTCCCCCATCACTCAGTCAGTTACTTTCGAGCTCTTCTCTCTTCCGCTTCCTCCCGTTCAGATCTGCCTTCCTATCACATTTTGAATCTTTTCTTTTCAGAATCGCATCCAACCAGATGACCCCGCCAATGGATCCGGAAGAAGAAGAAGCTGTGGCAGCTCTCCTCCAATTGCGTATTCCACAATTGACCATTAAGGTAACAACGAAATGTTTTGCCATTTGCGCTCTAAACTTTATTTTCAGGTCGACAAGCCTGTCGGCAGAAAAGTGCAGCCTGTTGCAAAGCCGGCGTCTGCACATGTGCCGAGGACTTCTTTCAATCCGGCGTCTGCTTCGATGATCAAATCCTCTCGAAAGATGATGCCTGCCCAGAGATCGATCAACGCCGAGGCTCCTCATCGTGCACCATCTTCGATCCCCAAGATTCCGGTGAAGAAAATCGAGAAGACAGAGGAAAAGAAGTGCACCAACTGCGGGACAACAACGACGTCGGCTTGGAGACGCCTCGATGGGAAACTTGTCTGCAACGCGTGCAAGCTGTATCACCGCTTCCGCAAGGTAAATTGGTCTCTCTTTGTATTCAAATTCTCATTTCCCTTTTTCCAGGTGAATCGTCCGATTGAGATGAAAGCTGATCACGTCATCACTCGCCGGAAGCGCTCCTAGGCATCAACCGACAAACCAGGTTTCGTAACCTGTTCCTGCAAGACACGAAAATGGTTTCTGGTTGATATACGGCTTCTGGGAAAGATTTTTAACTTTTTCTCATGAAAATGGGTACAAAGGCATGAATTCAATCATTTCCAACCAAATTCTAGCAGTTTTCACCAAATTTCAGTGCAAAAACATGCATTTTCGGGAATTTTGCCGCTTTTTACCAGAAACACCTCATTTCCACTAAAAATCGGTGGACACTGTTGGGATTTGGCTGGAAATAGATGAATTCACGTCAATTTACCCATTTTCATCAGAAAATGTGTGAAAACCTTGTCCAGAAGCCGTAATTCAGCCAGAAATCATTTTCGTGACTCGAAGCAGGACGACAATAATAATTCTTCATGGTATTTTCTTTGAAAATTGTGACTTTCTCAATTCTCACCAATTTGTCTAATACTCTTATAAGACTTTTTGAATTAATCAGATGTTTTAATTTGAAAATAAATTTTCTTGATATTATTCCGTTTCTCTGTTCCTCCGGTCTTTTTGGAACTCTCAAAAACTTCTGAGAATGCAACCAGAAATATAGGATTGTTAGTGTTCCAAGAAGCACACACATGCTCGCAATCTAAACAGAAGATTTACCACGATTGGAGTCATGACCATCGGTAACTGTCGACAGCATCCACCACCTCAGCAGGGACTCGGACCGAGGTGTTTTTTTAGACCAAGGGCTAGATTGGCTGCTTAGGGAAGCGAAAAAAGTACCAGAGGGATGAAAAGCGCGGTATTTGGAGTGACCTACTTGAAATGATTATCGGAATTTTGGAGAATTCTACTAAACTTGATATATCTCAGAAACTACGGCAGGTAGAACAAAGTTGTCAACTGATAAAGCACTCGAAATTTAATGAGAAAAAACTTTGTAGTTGACAACTTTTCTCTATCTTTTCAAATTCTCGAGATATGTTCTGCGGGATTTCGGGGCATTGAACCAATCCCCTCTTTTCTCAGAAATCATTCGATGTACAGCTCTTATATTGTTGGCTGTGAGACTACTGTGTTTGAAAACCAAAAAAAATCCCTTATATTCAATTTTCAAAATCAATAAATTACATGAAAAAAAAAATGAAAAAAAAATCAACAACAACAAAAACATTATGAATAATTAGTTTTGGCAAGTGGAGCTTGATGGCTGGTTGACGTTGATGCTGTCAGTGTTGTTGGAACTGAAAAAAGACAGTTACACTCATTAACTCGAGATATTTTTCGAGGAAAACTAGCTGTTTCAATGATTTAAATTCAACTAACCCAGTGGAACTCGATCCCTCTCCAGTCAACGACGGAACCGATGGGGCGACATAAGAGAAGCCACGGAACGGAGTGTCGAGATCATGCGGAATGTCGTCGCAGGGCAGATCCACAGGTGTCTCAGCAGTGAATTTGCGATCGAAGTAGACGAAGGCCTCCACATCCGTGTTGTTCATCCGGAACGGCGGAGAGAGACGCCTGGCATAAGCATCTTCCCAGTTCACGCGGTTGAAGAACCTGTGAGCTTTGACTTCATCAGCTCCTCCTGCTCCAAGACGGGTCTCCTTGTTTCTTGTCATCAACCCAATGATCAGACTGCTGACTTCTATCGGCAAGTTTGCGGGCGGGACTACAGTATCCCTGACGATCTTCTTCATTTTCAGTTTTCTATTCGAGATATTCGTGAACGGAGGGCATCCAACAACCATATCGTAAAGGAGAGCTCCCACGCTCCACCAGTCCGCCGCCTTCCCGTAGTTCGCTTTCAAACAGACTTCCGGGGCCATGAAGTCCAGTGTCCCAGCGAAGCTGCTTGTTTTCCCAGTCCCATCCAACATCTTGCCGAGATTGAAATCCGCCAGCTTGACATGCCCTGTGCTGTCAAGCATGACGTTCTCGCCCTTGATATCGCGGTGGATGATATTGTGCTGGTGCAGGTACTCCAGTCCAATCAGAACCTCGACGATGTAAAATCGAGCTTCCTGACCATTCATCACGGCACAGTCCTTCATGCGACTGAAGAGCTCGCCAGCCATGCACTCCAGGACCATGTACAGCTTTCCGCCGGTCTGGAATGCATAGAACATCTCGCAGATGAAGGGCGATTTGACGGTCTCCAAGATCTTTCTTTCAGAGAGAGTGTGCTCGATGTACTTGGCTTTCTTCACGACAATCTCCTTCTTGATAACCTTCAACGCATAGATGGTCCCGGTGTCAAATCCAGTCTTCTTGCGGACGCAAAACACCTGAAATGAGTTTTTTCAGAAATTTATCTCTCAATGAACTGGATGGAAGATGAAATTTCTTGATTTTTCAAAAAAAAAGTTGTTTTTATTCAATTTTCCTCAATTTCTAATTTATCTTAAAAAAAATTTCATTTTTTTCTCTAGCGGTTTTTCTCTAGCTTTCTCTTCTGGCAATTTTCGTATAAAAATCCGAATCAGGGTAAAATTTGCAACAAAATCCCTATAAAAAATCAATTTTTCTTCTGAATTTTTTTGAATTTTCTCGAATCTCAGTTTATCTCTGATTTTTAAAAAATTTCAATAAAAAGAGATTTTCCGAAGTTTTTTTTACTGGAATCGGAAAACAGTTGAAATTTACTAAAAGTTCCAAAAAATTACGAAAATAATTTCAATTTTTTCGTAAATTTGCAGTTTTCTCGAAAATTAGTCGGTTTTCTGGCAAATTTGGTACAAAAATCAAAATCAGCGCGAAATTTTCTACAAACTCTTTATACAAAAATGTGATAATTTTTGATTGAAAAACATTTCTCATTCGAAATAATTTTTTATTTCTAATTTCCTAATTTTTTCGAATTTTCAACAGAAGCTTGCTATTTTTGTGAAAAGAGCAGAATGAAAAATTAATCAGCATAAAATTTTCCAAAATTATTTCAGTCTAAAAATTCAATATTTTTAGTTTTTTTGGAAATTTATCGATTTTTTGTCAGTTTTCTTATGTTGGTTTTGTCAGTTTTATGTCTTTCGTCAGTTTTCTTCAGATTATCCTGATATTTTCCTACAGTAATCTGATATCAAACTCACTTTTGCGAATGCTCCCTTTCCAAGCACTTTCAGCAGTTCGAAATCCTCCAAGGTCACAGTGGCATTTGGTGGGTTGGCGACAGCAGCAGAGGAGCTGGTCGTTGGTCCTCGGAGCATTTCGGGACTGTCGATGGCCGCGGAAGCAGTTTCTTCAATCTGAAAATTGAAATGATTTAGTGTTTCAAAATGGAAAATCTCACATCAAAGACCCCATCGTACACCACGTGTCCTCCAAAGTTGGAGTCCTGATTAGTGTAGTCCCTGGAAAATATCCCAAACTTGTGATATTTGATGGAAATCAATGAAAACTCACATCATCTCATCCTGATTCGACTTTTGCTTGTCATCATTTTTCCACTGGGAACCTTTTGACATTATTGATTGGTGCTTTGCTTGATCTTAACTGTAATTTCAAGAAATTAGGAGACAAAATTAGGAAAATTAGATACAGATGGTTGAAATACGGGTTGAGCATGAAGTTCAAAAAGTCCGAGGCTACTGTGAAATAGAATTTACTGCGGAAATCAATAATCTTTTCTAGAACTTTCGAGAAATCATCAGATTATCACTGTTGAAGACGCATATCAGCTTAAAATTTACGGAACAATAGAGCTAGGAATCGGCACGGGGGAGAAAAAAGATGCAGAGGGATGTAGCAAGAGTGTGCGGCGCCGAGAGACGCAGAGATCGCTCGGCCGGCCGGCCAAGTTGCCCAACGAACCATTTGGTAGAAGCACGGACACTGTCGAGAAATCAGTATACTTTTCGCTGCGAATGATCCAAATTTGATTTGAATTTGACCGAAAACCCGAAAAACACAAGTAAAATATGACAAAAGTACATCGAGGAGGCGAAAGCGCAGAGGGCGCATGAGTATTGTGAGAAGAAGAGATACAGCGGAGACCAGAGAGAGTGTGCGCAGCCGAGAGACGGAGAGAGAGGAGGGCCGGCCGGCTAAGTTGTGAGTGAGAAACAGGGGCCCGCAAACCGTCCGGAAGGCGACAGTTCGTGTGTGTGTGTGTATTTGAGAAGTGAGCCGCTTCTCTCTTCAGCGTGTGTTCGGTAGAGCACGCTTTCACACTTCACAGCGAAAACCTTCGAGAAAATCTGCTAGTGCCTGAAGTCGAAAATTCCAACAAAAAAAATTACTCGAAAATTTGAAGAAAATACTCAAAAATTAGAGCAAAATTAGGAAAAAAATCCTAAAATTTTTTTTTCAAAATTTATTTGGAAAATCCTGAAAATATATTTTTTTAATTCGGAAAAAAATGCTCAAAGTCAAGAATTCAATCGGAATCCAGAAAAATTCATTCATAAGAAAATAACATTTTTATGTCAGATCAAAAATTTGAAACATTTAGTTTCTCTCTTCCACATCACCCACTTTCTGCAAATTTTCTCAAAAGTTGATAGATCATCGCTGTACAAAAATCGAAACCGTAAAAACTAAAATTTCTGAAAACTGAATGAAAGAGGCGATGGGAGCGACGCTCCGCTGGGAAACAGAAACAGTTAGATGGAAAGTGTGTGTGGCGCCGGGAGACGCAGATAACGGCGAATGGGAAAGTCTGCGACCATCTTCCGGGCAGTGAGCGTGTGTGTGTTTTTTTATGAGCGACGCCTATGAGTCATATAAAAAAGACATTCCGAATTCTGGAAAAACTGTTTTATCGATAGGGAAAGGAAAAAACAAAACGGATTGACCGTCTTATAAGATTTTTTCTATTCTTCCACTTGAATCGATTGTTTTTTTTGTTTCGTGCAGACAAACTGTTCTGAACCAGCTGGAAAATTGAACAACAATTCATTTGGCTTGAAAAAATGTCAGTAACAATTTATGTACAGGTCGATCCCCTTCGTCATAAGATCTTTTTATCCTTGAGGCGTTGTCGCAGATGACCCAGTGGTGTTTCTCACCTGGAAATATGAATTTCAGATACATTTTCAGAGTTTCATAATCCCAACTCACAATAACAGTGGAATTATACTGTCCTGGCTGGAACGGTTGCGCTCTTCCTCCAAGACATTGTTGAAGGAACGTCTCAATGTACCCATTCTGCTCCATGCTGTTATTTGGCTTCTCAATTCCATGTCCTTCGTCTGGGAATAACAAATAAGTCACTGGAATGTTATTCTTCTCCAATGCTGCCACAAATTGATCAGATTCTGCCTGATTGACACGTGGATCATTGGCTCCTTGCACAACCATAAGGGGTTTCGAAACACGTTTTGCCGAGAAAAGTGGGGAACGGGATCTCAAAAATGCACGGCTTGCGTCACTGAAATAACATTTTCATGTCAATTAACATTTGAAATCTTACGTTTCAAGGCCAGCTCCAAACATTGTTTCAAATTGCTTACGGATTCCAAACCAGTACGGTGGAATAGTTTCCAGAAGTGAAATCAGGTTAGTTGGCCCCACAATATCCACTCCACAGGAAAACGCATCAGGAGTGAAAGTAAGAGCAGCAAGTGTCTCATATCCTCCATAACTCAACCCCATTACTGCTACCTCTGACCGATTCGCGATTCCTTTCGAAGCCATGAAGTCCACTCCATCGATAATATCAAAATTCATCTTTCTTCCCCATTCCCCATTTCCGGCGTTGGTAACAAACTTTCCAAATCCAGTAGAAGCACGGAAATTGACTTGGAGAACTGCATATCCTCGATTTGTCAGCCATGGGATCATTGGGTCGAACCAGCAGAAATCCCGACCATTAGGTCCTCCATGGACAAGTGCAATCATCTTTTGGGGAACTGCTGGGATCATTCCGAGACTTGCAAAAGCTTGATTTTGTGCAGGAACTTGGGAAGGGTTCAGAAGACGAGCTTGTGGCGGTAGGGATAGGTAAGCTTGAAGTGTCAGATTGTCACGGGCTTGGAAGTCAAATCCAATTTGCCGACTCATGGTGTAATTGGCAAGTTCTGGACGGGAATTCACAAGGAATTCTGCTTGTCTCAGCCATCTCCGGTAGATGTAGTACTCGGCTGGCTTCCCACATTCTGAATATGTCACCAGCCAGTATCTCATGTCTGAAAATGATAGGAAGAGGTTAGAATAAAAGGTAAAACTCACCAAGGCTCATAGAGATAGTGAAAAGAGCTCCTTTTGGTTTTAAGTTCACAATGTATTGTATGTCTTCAGTGACTGTGGAATTCAATACAAATGCTTCTGTGGTATGGTAGATTTCAGCAATAGCTAGAAGAGTTCTGTCAGCAGGTTGAATAAGGACACTAGCCGGTTCTGCTTTTCTGGGTATGTAAACGATTGTTCGTTGATTCGGGTTAGTGAATGGGAAACTGACAATGTTCCCAAGATCACTATTATCACCCAACCGCCAGTACATAATAGTGTTCGACTTGTCAAATGTTAGGAAACTGGAAAATCAATAATAAGCTCATCAAATTTCAAAAGATCAACTTACTTTGTTACAGACTTATCATCAGGTGAAATAGTTAGATATTGCCTCCACTGCACATCACTTGTAGACATTCCATTCCTTATCTGCCCGGTTGGCTGGAAATAGACAGATCCGCCATTCTGACTTTCTTCTTTTGCCAGACGAATTTTCATGTCATTGTCAAAGACAAACTCGGGGAATCTTGTGTTCCTGAGCACTAGGGTCAACTGATTTGTGCGGCAGTTGAAAGAGTACACATTGTGGTAAATTGGATTCTCGTTGTTTAAACCAAAGATGATTGTGTCTGATAGGTAGGTGTTGGAGAAAACGATGGCTTTGACATTTGGATTGTCACTGATAACGTCTCGATTGTTTCTGTTGGCAGACTGAAAAAAAATCAGAATTATCAATCTTTTTCGAAAATTTATGAATGATTACTAACAATTGAAACATTTTTCTTGTAATACCGGGTATTTTCATCTCCATCATTGTCTTGAGCAAAAATGATAATATCTGGGACACCGGTCCAGTCAAAATCTGAGAAATTGAGATGAAAGTGTGCAAGGGTCATCAACTTACCAATAACAGGTTCAGTTTCAAAAGTGACTTGTCTATGAGTTGTGCAGGAATCACACTTTACAAAAACATTCTTCACTTTGTTACTATCCGGGGAGATGAATCCAACTTGTTGGCCATCAGGGCTCAAAGAAATGGAAGAATATTTGGCGTCTTGGAATAAAACTTCTCGAGGGATAAGATCTTGAGTTAATATGGAACTGATAAGGAAAACAGTGGGAATTAGAAGGTAGAGCATTTCCCCAGAAAACTTCACTTTGCCATTTGTTAACACTATTTATATACCCATCAGCCCCCGTTAGTGTCAATAGTAGTGCTATTTGTGCTTCCCCTAGTTATTTCATCAGAGAACAAACAATTGTCTGTTCGGAAGTTTGGAAAGTCAAAAACCCAGACACAGATCGCGAACAAACATTGGCACAAACTATGAAAGTTGGTCTCTTGTTACTTTGGAGTCTGCTAGGTAGAAAGAGAAGACGTTTTCACTGAATTTTTTAGAAACAGTGACTAATAAAATTTGAAGTGGAGCTAGGGAGCGGGTGATTTGTGTTGTCAGAAAGCTCTAGAGAAAAACTGAAACCAATTGCTAGTTCGGAAGATTAGTTTATCAGTGACTGATAAAGATAATGATGGATCTGGATGGAACGTTCAAAGGCCAAACAGAATTTGATACCAGCAAAAGTAGAAACAAACACCATGAAGCGTTGCATTCACTAATAATAGGTGTGTTTTGAAGAATGATTGATATTGTTGGTGTTTTCTTACATTATTGTGAAAAACTCGAAGATTCACAACTCGTGATTACACTTGCATATTTTTGATTCGAATCTCTCAATAAATGAGTTCAACTTCAGTCAAATTGCCTTCATTGCCTCTTTCC
>LR540057.1:22055-38198 GCA_900536315.3 Caenorhabditis becei | reverse complement strand
TAATAAAGTCTTGGCACCACAGGTTCACGAGATGTGTATAACCTCGGATGTTCATTGCTTTGCCAAACATTCATACTGTGACACTTTGTTTTTTCAGAGCATACTGTACAATTGGAGTTTGCATCCGATTAATAAAGTCTTGGCACCACAGGTTCACGAGATGTGTATAACCTCGGATGTTCATTGCCTTGCCAAACTTTCATACTGTGACAATTTGTTTTTTCAGAGCATACTGTACAATTGGAGTTTGCATCCGATTAATAAACTCTTGGCACCACAGGTTCACGAGATGTGTATAACCTCGGATGTTCATTGCCTTGCCAAACATTCATACTGTGACAATTTGTTTTTTCAGAGCATACTGTACAATTGGAGTTTGCATCCAAGTAATAAACTCTTGGCACCACAGGTTCACGAAATGTGTATAACCTCGGATGTTCATTGCCTTGCCAAACATTCATACTGTGACAATTTGTTTTTTCAGAGCATACTGTACAATTGGAGTTTGCATCCGATAAATAAAGTCTTGGCACCACAGGTTCACGAGATGTGTATAACCTCGGATGTTCATTGCCTTGCCAAACATTCATACTGTGACAATTTGTTTTTTCAGAGCATACTGTACACTTGTAGCTTGCATCCAATTAATAAATTCTTTGCACCACAGGTTCACGAGATGTGTATAACCTCGGATGTTCATTGCCTTGCCAAACATTCATATTGTGACATTTTGTTTTTTCAGAGCATACTGTACAATTGGAGTTCGCATCCGATTAATAAAGTCTTCTCCTTATTCTCGGCGTTTTCATCAACGCTATTCAGGAATACGTCCAGAAGTTTTAAGTAAAGGAAAAAACGTTTGAATTGGTTGCATATTCTCTGTCACGAGCCTTCGCAGTCAGAGCGTTGATAAAACATTGGTTTCAAGGCTACAAGTTAAACAATTTCAGGCCTGAAAGTTCGGAATTGCTGCGAAAGCAAGTGATGATAACTCTGTCTGCGTTCTGTCTGCGCATCCTCTCTCTTTCTATTCACCGTGGGACCTTTCCCAGGAGCCTTTTCCGTTATTAGCCTGTCGATAGGAGGCTGTTGATACACAAGCTCCGCCTTTCGCCAGTGCAGTCGAGAGGCTCACCATATTCTCATTCAGTCTGGCCAGTCCAGTCCGTTTTTTTCTTTTCTTTGTCGTCTTTCCTCTTCAATTTTTATGAGATTTTTTTTGTATCGTTCTCTCGTTTTTTTGCTGATTCCTCATTATCTTTTCCTTCCAATTACACATGTTTACAAAATTATTCCAGAGACCATGATCAACAACTTCCGCCCGAGGAATCCGCTCCAAGTGGTTCTCTCCACGTTGACTTTCTTTGCCCAGCAACCCAACCAAGCGCGCCGAGTTCCAATCCCCAGCCCGGAATCGATTCCCTACT
This sequence comes from Caenorhabditis becei, assembly GCA_900536315.3. Classification (NCBI taxonomy): domain Eukaryota; kingdom Metazoa; phylum Nematoda; class Chromadorea; order Rhabditida; family Rhabditidae; genus Caenorhabditis; species Caenorhabditis becei. The sequence goes on along the minus strand of LR540057.1, from coordinate 36,771 downwards.
TAGCCCGTGCCGTCGTCGCCATGAGTCAAGGCCAGGACATTCCACCGATCCCTCAGCAGCAGCAACTTCACGTGGCACAAGATGCCGGATACTTGGTTCGAGAACTTGCTAACGCCCTTCGGTTCGTCGAGGCCTTCCAACGGGACCAAGTCCGCATGTACCAGGAGGCGTTGAACATGGCGATCAACCTGGAACTCGAGATTATCGACCAGGTTGATCGTGCACGGCCCATGTTCGCGCAGTAGAGAACAAATGGGTTCTCTCTGTAAATAATTATATATTTGTATATATTTCGTATGGTTGTATATTTTGTTCATTCTTCCTTTTTGTGCAATAAACATTTTTCCTGTCAACTTTTTGTTTTGAAGTTGTTTGATGAAAAAAAAAAGATTCCTTTTCTCTTTGCAGAAACTTTGAGAGTCGTTTTCAACAATGCAGTTTTTCGAGGGGCATTGTACGATACCTAGAATCAGTATGTAGTTGTCCATGATACTGAATGGAAACGCAAACAAGTCGTTTCGTTCTGTGATTTTCTCGGGCAGTAACTTTAGCACTGTCAAATAGACCGGTAATAATTGTCAACCTTCAACTATTCGCATTGCAGTACATCAAGATTTGAGAGCACTGGCAGGTAAATTTGTGCTGTGATCATAAGAGACTTGTCGCTTTCCGAATTCCCATGCTTATTGAATCCATACAATTATGTGTCATCTCAGCTCGGATCGCATATAGGATACCGATTTTGTTCACAAATCCTTGTAATTTTGAATTTGGAAGTTTCTCAAACTAGAACAAAGAGTGATCAAAAAGTAATGACTGATTGACGTTGCTCCATGATACAGAACGATTGCAAATGTTATTTTGTCTAGTGACCATCTTGGTGTATCACTTTCAGATTGTTCGGCGAAGATTGAGACTACTCATCTTGTATCCATGCTATGTGCAAATGGAAAATACGAGACGTTCTCATCTCCAGACTTCATGAAACTTTGCTTTTGAAATCTATGCCACTACATATGACATCTCAACGGGAGTAGCAGGTACAATACTCCAGGTGCAGTTCTTGAAAGGCTGATGAAACATTTCTGAGAAAGAGAAGATCAACATCAGCAAGTCTTCCATCTTTCTTTAGTTTTGGAAAACAGCATGATTATGATGACGGAGAGGAACGAGAAGAAGATGCGGTGTCAAACTGGCCGAATTTCTGCGAATGCTGCTTGTTTTTGCTTTTTCTGTTCACTTTGTGCAATAAATCTTCTGTCTCTTGATAAATTGTTTGTTTCCCTTTTTAAAACAGTCAATTAGGTGTTCAACGACAAGTTAGCTGCTCCGAAAAGAACGTTTGTGAGAATTGGTGTCAACTATTTGAATGCTATGCCATTTTTCTCTAATATCGAACAGAAGAGCTTTTAACATAATTTGATCTTACTTGATGACATTTTTGGCATTTTGTTAGCGTATGTGTCCCCCTTTAGACATAGTGATCAATAATCTTTTACAAACAAAGAAAAAAGAATCAGCATTACATTTATTCGAAAGTTATGAAAGAAATATACATTTAAATGAAATTAAGAAGCATGTGGATGCCAGTTGTAAGAGTCATTCCGAGCATTTGTGCTTCTGAGTGAAGGTGAGCATGTTCGATCTCTCCTCTGGTCACATGCTCCAGCGTGGCCTTCATAATCTTCTCCATGATGATGTCCATGTCTGAGATGATGGTTCGTTGAAGTGAGGCTGGCACCGGAGGCATCTCCTCGTTGTTGCTGACACGAATGGCAGCGGAAGACAACCACTCGCACGCAGCTTGGGACGGAGTGTAATCGGCGGGGTTGAAGTTTTCCTTGTCTTCAACAAATTCATTAACGATTTTGAGGAACACTTCGAGCGGTTTCACAGCGAGGGAAGTCATTCTGGAAATTTTTTTTTTGAATTTGTTGCTCATTCTCTGTCACGAGCCCTTGCAGATTCAAGGTTTCAAACTTGAAAGTTCAGAATTGCTGAGGCGCCAACACGTGAACTGCAAGAGCAAGTGACAGAAAATGCGGAAACGGAAACGGAATGCAAGAAATAAATGAGAAGAGAAGGGGACACTGTCCCGTGGACAGTGTCCCCTTCTCTTTTCAATTATCTCGTTTTAATTGAGAAAAAAAAGTGATGAACTTGAGAAAATCCCTGAAAACCTAAAGAAAAGAAAAAAACGGGATATGGGAGGTTTGAGAAAGAGCAGAGAATTGGAAATAAGATTCGAAAAAGAGAAAATGAAAAGGAAAGGATCTTAAAATCCCCAAAAACTGAAAGAAATCAGAAATGGACTGAATGACCTTCCTTACCTATGTAGGACCTGAGGGAGGCAGAATTGGGCAATGTCTGCGTCTCTTCGCCCACCAATCTCTCGCGTTTTAGTATCCACCGGACTGCAAAAATCCATAATCGAGGAGAGAGAGGGGATGAGAAGAGACGCAGACAGGAAACGGAGAGTAGTGAGTGGGGGAATTGAAAATAATGGGAAAGAAACAGCAAAATGAGAACTTTTCAAACCATATCATCTGGAACGGTATGTAAACAAGAAGTAATAATGCACATACTTATTTGTAAACTTTTTCTTTTGAAAAACAACTGATTGGATAACAAATCTTAACGACATGGGCAGCACAATTTCGTAGTTTCGTTAGAAAAGTTTCAGGTTCAGCTTATCATTCTTGTCCACCCTGTGAGGGATGTGGAGAACTTTGGCTAGATCTTTCAGATTATTCTTGCTCAGCTCCATCAATTCATTTGTCAAGACTTCACTGACTCCGTGGCTTCACGGTTGGAGGAATGGGTACCCATGTTATCCTACAAAATGTGTCTCGTTCCTAGTTCTGCATTCCCGCCAACGCACGTTCCAAGTGCTGCTTGACATTGTGGGCTAGTCTTCCTTTCACCTTCTTTGTTTTGAAGTTTTCTGAAGCAGCCCTGATTTAGTGACCTTTTTTATCTCTAGCTGATTACCGTTTTTTTGAAAAACTTTCATTATTGTCTTTAACAATGCAGCTTTCCGAGAGGCATTGTACGACAAATAGAGGAAGATATGGCCCTTGTCCAATTTTGGCATATCACTTGCAAACGGCTTGGCGGAAATTTGGTTCACTCAACTTGATTTCATGCCATGTGCAAATAAAGAAAACCACTAGACATTTTCACTTACAGAATTTTTTGAAACTTGGCTCATAAAATCCAGCACACAATGGTGCAAGTGTTTGTGTGATGAGGGTGAGACGAAGAGAGAGAGAGAGAGATTGGGAACTATTGGGAACTGAAAGAAAATGAATTGGAGTTGATCGGAAACTAGATATCTGTCACACTCGAGATCTGTTCAGTCGTGTTAGAAGATTCACTCAAGACTTTTCAACTGCTTCTCAATGGTTTGCATTAACAATGCACTCTCGCAGTTATGACAGTGATGTTTTGCATGGTCTATCGAAGAATTGTTCAAGAAGTTGGTGATGACAGATTGCATGTAATTGCGAAAGAGCATCAATTGGATGTACAACTTCAGCGGAAAAAATGTCTTGCTTCTCTTTGTAAAAAGTAATCGCGCTTAGAACATCTTTTATCGCTTTTGTTTTGAAGACATCTTGAGCAAATGTTGCAGAAAGCAACCAATTCTATCCAGCAAGTGTCAAATCCTCAAGTCAAATGTCTTGTTGCCTGTTCCTGAAGTTTCAAAACATCTCTCATTCACATTCCCATCAAGCTTCAAAGTTTATTTCATTCTGGACTTCCATCTCTAACATGAATCTCAACGTCTCTTGTAATCGTTTTCGCCACACTCAAATTATATGGAATTTATTGGAATATCATCAATGCGACAGATCACTTTGTCCCGCAATACTTGGGCAAGATTCTCTCAATTTGAATCATGACATCTGTAAAATCCTCGATCCGTGTTCAGGAAGGCGTGAAATACCTGTTTCGCAAACTGACAAGTGTCTTTTTGTCACCTATAGAAGAGCTCTTCTTGAATGACCTGCACCGCCGAGAATTTTGCGGCAAAGCAAATTTGTAAGAAACGCTTTCAAATCAGTTTTTTGTGAGACTCTTTATAATTTCACAACACAAAACTTCTTTCATTCGGCAAAATATGACAAGAACTCTATGAGAGTCAGAAGAATAGCCTATTTCATTTCTCGAAATCCTCAAACTAACAAGTTCTAACATTCTGGTTTCGAACATCATTTCTCTTTTGTTCAGTGATAAAATACAAACTGTAAGATGATAAATCTCTCCGTATGCCCACCAGCCCATTCATGCCAATTAGTAGGAAAAGTTATACAATTGGTGTTCACAATGTCACAAAGAAAAGAATCTCTCATTTGGTAAAAAATGTCAAAGACTCGATCAAAGCTATCAGCCTGACTGGTATCAACATTTCCCTTTACAATCTGATCAGTTGCATGTTATTCAGTGAGTTATTTAGCCAACTTCTATATCCATTGATAATGTTATGAAACGCAAGCGATAAGCAAATGAGCAAGAAATCTTATTCTTCTTGTCTTTTTCGAAGAGATCATCCATACTCCCGCACATCTCCGCGTGGCCAACACGCAGAGACGAGAGAGAGAGTGTGTATGAAGAGGGTAAGACGGAAAGAGAATGATTGGGAACTGTTAGGAATTGGTAGCAAAGAATTGGAAACTCATTAGAAACTGGATATCTGTCACATTCGAAATCTGCTTGTCCACTTTAGAAGACTCATTCAAGACCTTTGCACTGGCTTTCAATGTGTTTAATTTAATCGGAAATCATCGCCAAGTACGAGATGTCGGAGAAACATTAGATATGATTTTACTTGATCATCTATGAAAAGCGATTACTCTTTGTTGTGTCTCCAGAAAGGTCCTTTATTCTGGGAGTTAAATACACAATGAGTACATTATAGAGACGAGCCTTCTAGTTGACCTCAGGTCAGGTTAGGGTGACCACGCGTAGTTCTTCCGGACACAACACCTTCCCCTTCCCACGAAGCTGCTTGATTCCGTAGTTGTACTCGTTCCCGTTCTGTCCCCACTGTTCCTTTCTTTTGTTCAAGTAGATGCGTTTGGCGAAATTGCACAGTCTCGTGTCCCCACGACCTCGCTGGTACCGTCTCGAGTCTCCTGGCAGTTTCGACCTGTACAAACCGTTATCAGTCACCTGTTTCGAAGCAGAGTTTCCGATCATCTCATCGAGACACTGGCGCATCCCAAAGTCCCGATCTATCCAATCCATTCCGACAACGTTGACTCCACTCGTTGTGATATACACTGTTCCAGTGTAGCTATGTCCTTTCATCTGATACTCTACCCGAGCTACACCGACAATCTCGATTTCCGATCCATTTGCACAGAGGATCCGCTTGTTCTTCGTCTGGTTTATGCGAGCTCCAATCTTTTCCCAATTCTTCAAACACATCAATGTGACTTCTGATCCAGTGTCTACCATGAACGTTTTCAACTGGTTCTCAACACTAATCTTCATGTATCTTCTCTTATCAATCGTCTTCCTTGCCAAATTGAACGTATCCACGTATACGGGGTGCACCTCTTCTTCGTCTTCAAATTCGTACCCAACGTTTTCAATTTGGACTTCATGTACGGCCCAATCTTTCTGGTTCTGACTTCGACAGAATCTCGCAATGTGCTCAACCCGTCCACACTTGTAACATGTCATCTTGGCACTTCTCTGGTTACTATTCGTCGAACGAACACTCGCACGTGAACTACTGTGCCCGGTCTCAAACTTCTCCGGCTTTTCTGGTGCTTCCGGCACTCTCCTAACCTGATAAACACTTTCCGACGTCCTCCGATTCACAGTCAATCTCTTCGCATCTTCCTGCAGCAACAGAATCCGGCACCATTCGTCGTGCATATCCCCCAACGTCGTCTTCTGATTTTCAACACTTCTGTTTTCCGCAAACTGCAATAGAAGTGGTTTCTCTTCATCTTTCACATCTTTCACATTTCTCCATCTTTCACATTTCTTCACTTTCACTTTCACACACTCTTTCTTTCACACAACCTTTTCATTTTTCAAAAGTCAACTATTGTGGGCACAGATGGCGGACTAGATAGAGCTTTCTTGAGAAAAATTTGTCATTGTACCATGAGTAAGAAGACTTTCTTTGAGACATTCGTGAGACGAGAAGTACGCCTAATGCATTGACACATGTCATTGTCAAAAAATCATGTCACCAATATGTGGCTTCACCTTTCTGACTTCTATCCTAGGTTTATTACTCAATTTTCGTCCCGTTGTGCATTGATTATCACTTTCCAATGGCTTTGCATGTTACTCCCCCTAATACTCTTCTTGCGTTCCGTTGTTTGTAGTTTCTACCCTCCCCATTTTAGTTTTTGAGTTTCCCATCGTTTTTGTTTACCATTGAGTTCCATTCTCTTTTCATTTTTTTGTATTATTTCTGAGCTCTTGGTTTTGCTGGATATTTTCACGTACACATTCTTTCTACTATCATTCATTGCCTTTAGGCCTTTTGTCAGACATAAGTGTTTAGTTGGGTCTTCGGTGCCCGCGACCCTCGCCTGCCTGCGTCTCTGCAGCGCCACGCGCTCTCTCGCCTACGACACTCCGCCGCTCTCTCTTTAGTGTCGCGCGCCAAAGCGTCGCGACTCGTTTTTTGAATTAGACTTGTAGAGTTTTGGAGTTGTTTGAGTTGGCTGCGGTCACAGTTTTGATTTGGAGTGAATACTCCGTGTGTCTGTCCCTTTTGATTGTAAATTTGTGTGTTTTGTACATTTATCTGCCACGTTGGGTAGATAATTGGCCAATAAATCGTGAACTCTCTCTAAATCTCTTGTTTTCTCTTTTTATTTATCAGCCCTGGGACTCTAGAGTGAAAACCTAGAGTCAACTGTTTTGTACAATTGGGGAAAAATTCGGGGCATACATACAAATAAAGCTTGCTAATCTATAAACCCCTAAGGCACGACTCACTATGGCCATCTCAAAACTCACAGAGAACTTGTTATATGCCAGTTTAAATTGGGGGAAATTGGCGGCGCATAATAAGAAAAAAAGGCCTACAACGGATGAGATGGAAGAAGGTGTGGGAGAAGACCGTTAGATATACTAAAATATGCTGAAGGAAAGGGCAGGAAAAGTTTTCCTATGACTGGAATACTACTAAAAACGCATGTGATTAGGATTGTTGAAACAAATAAAAGTGGAGACAAATTGATTGGTTACTTTTCGTACGCCTTCTGAGATGGATCCGGGGACAGCCGTCTCGTGGAGCGGGGAACGCGCATTGATCGACGGATTGGAGCGGCGGCTGAGGAAGCACTGCTTGAAGGAGCTGTTGAAGATGGACGGTTGGAAGATGCCGCTGAAGGGAGGGTCGAGGAAGAGCTTTGATTGCCAACAGGCTGCACCGCTCGTAGAGTCGAATTCGAGGATCTTTCCGTAGCCATCGAAGGAAGAGTAGAGCTTGTGCCAGTTTCTTGTCTCCCGACGCCGCCGCCGTGCTTTTCATTCAGGTATGTCAACAGCGTGTATTCCTCCTCGACAACTAACTTGATTGAAGCTACGATGCTGAAATTTTGAAAAGTTCCTAAATCATTCCATTCATAACTCACTTTCTGATAGCCATATCCGCTTTGAACGATTGGTTGGAATTGTTCTCTACAAGCCACTGGATAGCAACCTTCGCTTCCTGGAGCTTTTTCCAGAGGAACCAAAGCACTTGAGCGAGAGCAGTCGTGCTTTTGATCGTAATTTCCAAAAAGGCCAATTCTCGGTCTTCAGAATTCTCAGTCTTCACAGCCGTCTCCACGTCGATTTTTGGAATGTTCTCTCCGAGTTCTGTCGAGTATCCGTAGACTAGCTTTGTTTTTGGAATTTTTTCGTTGAGGCATATCTCAGGAAGTTGATTGACTTGGCTTTTCATCCAATCATAAGCCTCTCGCAACACGTCTTCCATAAGTCTTAAAGACCTGAAAGGAAACAATTTAGTTATTGGTAACATGTTTCAAACTCACTGATGCATCTCATCCCGAGCCTTGCCAAACTTCCGATCAATATCCGACTGACACTTCGCAAGTTGTTCAATGAAGACGAGATTCTGTGCTTCATAGATTGTGGCAAGACTTTCAGCAAGACTCAACAGTGTGTCGACGATACGGAAGTAGTTCTCATTCTTAACCAATTCTTCATTTTTGACTTCCGGCTCACGACTATTGTTGATGTTTGGCATCTTGGCAAGTTAGTGTTGCTGAGCGCAACTTCTGGTTAATTACCAAGATGATGACTGAAAAAAGAAAAGGGAGATTAGGAACATGGGAACAGGAACTCGGGTAAATTCAAAATGCGAAAAAAGAAAAAAACGGAACATGGAGAATTGAAAGAAGCGAAGAAACGAAGAAAGATACAAAAATGAAAAAAAAAGAAAAGAAAAAGGGCAGTGAAATTGATAAAATCCCTGAAAAACTGATTTCTTGAATGAAAAATCCCTCAAAAACAAGGAGACCAATCAAAAATGGACTGAATGACTCTCCTTACACCGCAGATGGAGGCGAAGGTGGGCAATGTCTGCGTCTCTCTGCCCACTAATCTCTCGCGTTTTAGTGTCCACCGGACTGCAAAACTCAATAATAAGGGAGAGAAAGGGGATGCGAAGAGACGCAGACAGAAAACGGAGAGAAACGAGATAGAGTAGAATCGAAAACACTATGAGAAGAGCAGCGATTCGAAAATGGCTAAAACCGACCTTTTCCCTCTTGTGCTCTACCTTTGAATGATCGAGGTTTATGAAGAGGGCCGGAAAGAAAACTTCCCGCCCGGAGTTTACGCATCAGAACGCTTCTCTCTCAACTTTCTGAGAAATGCCGGATCGCCATTCACCAATGGAGATGGTTTTTGCCGATTCCCGCTTCTCTCCGCCAACTTGTCATTGTCGACATCGCAAATGTCGAGCGGCTGTTGGAAGAAGCCGCAGAAGAGCACCAGAATTCGGATATTGATTTGACGTTCGCGTATTACCGATTCGCATGACTTGCTTGCGTCAAGAAGTAGTTGAAACGTGCGGTGGCGGACATGCAGAACTAGGAACGAGAGACAATTTGTGAAACATATCGATCTTTTTCTATTTTTGATTTAGAAAAAAATTATTTTCAATGATCCCGTGTTTCTTGAGAAAAAAAGTGATACACTTGAGAAAATCCCTGAAAACCTGAAGAAAAGAAAAAAACGGGATATGGGAGGTTTGAGAAAGAGCAGAGAATTGGAAATAAGATTCGAAAAAGAGAAAATGAAAAGGAAAGGATCTTAAAATCCCCAAAAACTGAAAGAAATCAGAAATGGACTGAATGACCTTCCTTACCTATGTAGGACCTGAGGGAGGCAGAATTGGGCAATGTCTGCGTCTCTTCGCCCACCAATCTCTCGCGTTTTAGTATCCACCGGACTGCAAAAATCCATAATCGAGGAGAGAGGGGATGAGAAGAGACGCAGACAGGAAACGGAGAGTAGTGAGTGGGGGAATTGAAAATAATGGGAAAGGAACAGCAAAATGAGAACTCTTCAAACCATATCATCTGGAACGGTATGTAAACAAGAAGTAATAATGCACATACTTCTCTCTAAACGTTTTCTTTTGAAAAAAAAACTGATTCGATAGCAAATCTTAACGACATGGGCAGCATAATTTTGTGATTTTCAACAGAAATGATTCTCTTGACCATCACAACCAGCATAAACGTTCTAACTAGAAACCAGTTCTCCAGTTTTAATCTCGAAAAGTTTCAGGTTTAGCTCATTATTCTTGTCCACCCTGTGAGGGATATGGATGACATTGGTTAGATCTTTCAGATTATTCTTGCTCAGATGGAATGCACCCGAAGTGTTATACTCGGATCCCATCGGGACCAGGAGGGATCGAAAGACCCTTGGTGGGGTAGTTAACCCTCAAAGGGAAACCTACCTTTTATAAATGAATACCCGAGATAAATATTGAAATAGATATTTTCATCACAAGTTGTACCCTAACTTTGAAAAATGTTATTTCCGTTAGTTTTGAAGTTTATGAGACGGTTAAAAAACGAAAATGTTGCAAATTGCCTTGTCTATGCAAAAAAATACGTTCTAGTCATAAGAAAATCACTCGACTTTTTTTCATGAAGAAATGTAAAAATTGTGGATGACTCAAAAACAGAAAACCCAAATTTTCACCACAAACTTTTTTTCTAACTATGCCTATCGTTTAGAGCGCATTTTGTTACGTATATTTCTCTCTTACGACCCCCGGGGCACTCCACTTTCAGGGGGTCAAAAATACCAAAATATGTGAAAAATCACTGTAAAATGGCTTCAAAAGTGTTTTTTTCGCCGGAATTGTTTTATTTTTCTTTTCGAAGCAACTAAAACAACAAACTTAACTATAGAAATCATGTAAAACTATCTCAAAAAGTCTGAAAAATTTATTATGGACCAGTACGGCAAAAATAATTTTAGCTGGAAGTCATAAACTAAATGTGACACAAAAGTCTTCGTAACTTTGTTCAAAAATTTTTTTGAAATCAGCCTGTAACACGAATCGGTAGACAATTAATTGGAAAACATTTCATCAGTCGACTACTTTCCGAAATATTTTATCATTGGGGTGCTAGACAAGTTTTCGCTGAATTTCCACTCTGTGCTTCTTCATGAACAGAATCAGTTGAAGAACCAACATTCAAATGCATGAAGCTTCTCAAAGATGAAAGACTTCGGAAAGTAGTCGACTGATGAAATGTTTTCCAATTAATTGTCTACCGATTCGTGTTACAGGCTGATTTCAAAAAAATTTTTGAACAAAGTTACGAAGACTTTTGTGTCACATTTAGTTTATGACTTCCAGCTAAAATTATTTTTGCCGTACTGGTCCATAATAAATTTTTCAGACTTTTTGAGATAGTTTTACATGATTTCTATAGTTAAGTTTGTTGTTTTAGTTGCTTCCAAAAGAAAAATAAAACAATTCCGGCGAAAAAAACACTTTTGAAGCCATTTTACAGTGATTTTTCACATATTTTGGTATTTTTGACCCCCTGAAAGTGGAGTGCCCCGGGGGTCGTAAGAGAGAAATATACGTAACAAAGTGCGCTCTAAACGATAGGCATAGTTAGAAAAAAAGTTTGTGGTGAAAATTTGGGTTTTCTGTTTTTGAGTCATCCACAATTTTTACATTTCTTTATGAAAAAAAGTCGAGTGATTTTCTTATGACTAGAACGTATTTTTCTTGCATAGACAAGGCAATTTGCAACATTTTCGTTTTTTACCCGTCTCATAAACTTCAAAACTAACGAAAATAACATTTTTCAAAGTTAGGGTACAACTTTGTGATGAAAATATCTATTTCAATATTTATCTCGGGTATTCATTTATAAAAGGTAGGTTTCCCTTTGAGGGTTAACTACCCCACCAAGGGTCTTTCGATTCCCCCTGGTCCCGATGGGATCCGAGTATAACACTTCGGGTGCATTCCATCTCAGCTCCATCAATTCATTTGTCAAGACTTCACTGATTTCGTGGCTTCACGGTTGGAGGAATGGGTACATCAAAAGCAAAAGCGGAACAATGGAAAATAGAAAAAGGATCAACATGTTATTTTACAAATTGTCTCCTGTTCCTAGTTCTACATGTCCGTCAACGCTCGTTCCAACTGCTGCTAGCCATCGTGAACAAGTCGGGCGAGTTGGTAGTATGCAAACGCCAAATCGATATCCAGCTTCTGGTGCTCTTCTACGGTTTCTTCCAGCAGACGCTCTACATTTGCATGTCTCCTGAACCTGCGGTGCCAAGAGTGAATTAGTGGGATGCAGGTTTCATTTGGACAGTGTGATCTGGAGAAAAGAAAGTTTCACGCCGTGAATGTTGGAAAAGAGAATGAACAGCGGAGGTTATGCACATCTTGTAAACTTGTGGTGCCAAGAGTGAATTGGTGGTTATGCACATCATGCTTTATTTGTACGCTAAGTTTCACTAGCTCCAGAAGATGTATCAAACTTGCAGTTCATGTTGTAACCCCACTCAAAACCGAATGATCTCGAGTCGATATCAAAGAGATGAACAGTCTACAACTCAAAGCTCTCAACTATATGGACCGTACGGAATGTGCTCAATGAATAATTCATCTCACTTATTCTATTTTCATCTCACTTATTCTATTTTCATCTCACTTATTCAGTCTGTTGAATTCAAATCTTTGGAATGCAGATAGAGCTTTCTCAAAGATGTCTTCCGTACAGTTTCAGGGTTGGGGTACCTTGGTTTTGTCATCAAAGTTAGCAACTGGCATTAGGGATTATTGACAGTCATTACTCTTCCTTACTTCCTGTTCCCATGCCGTTCCTATGATTTGGTTTGAACAGTTCTGTTTCCAATTGCTGTTCCTTTCCCAGTGTTTTCAATTCCCTTTCTCACTACTCTCCGTTTGTTGTCTGCGTCTCTCCTCATCTCTCTCTTCTTGATTATTGATTTTTGCAGTCCGGTGGACACTCAAACACGAGAGATTAGTGGGCAGAGAGACGCAGACACTGCCTACCTCCGCCTCCCTCGGCTGTGTAAGGAGAGTCATTCAGTCCATTTTTGATTGGTCTCCTTGTTTTTTGAGGGGTTTTTCTTTCAAAAATTCAGTTTTTCAGGGATTTTATCAATTCCAAAATCCTTTTTCTTTTTTTTTCTTTTTTTTCGAATCTTCTTTCCAGTTTTTTGCTTTCTCCCATAATTCGTTCGTCTCCTTTCTTCAGTTTTTCAAGGATTTTCTAAACTGTATCACCTTTTTTCTCAATTTTTTTTGTATCTTCTCTTCATTTCTTTGCTTTTCCAATCCTCCATATTCTGTTTTCTTCTCTTTTCACACTTTGAATTTACCCGCGTTCCTGTTCCTATGTTCCAAATTTCACTTTTTTCTTTTTCAGTTCTACTACTTGGGAATTAACCGCAGAGCACGCTCAACAACTTGCTAGCTCCTGTCAAGATGGCAAACAAGAGAAACATACGTGAGTGTTTTGAGTTATTATTTCAATCTTGAGATTCCCTTAGAAACTCGTTGAAAATAACTCAATTCTGACAAAGAATCGTGCAACAAACGTTTCTTTCAGAACAAAAGAAGTCTAAAAAGACGGAAAAAGACGTGAAAAACACTCCGGATAAGTGCATCGAGCCAAAAAATCGTGACGATACGGATGCCTACGTGCCAATGTCACCTGAGGAAAAAGCCAAGATAACACGGATTATCTTGCTGGCGAGAACTAGACTGGAAGAGCAAGAAGAAGCCGAAAAGAAAGCCAAAAACCCCAGTGATTCACAGTCTCGGCAAATGGATCTCGATGGTTTGGATGAAGCAGATGAGAAGAGCAAGAAATGCCTTGGACACGTGTCGTTTCTGCTCCGTGACAACGAGAACTTTCAAACTTACGAGATGGAGACGGAAAACGACGAGAAGGGCAAGAGAATGGAGGATTTGGAAAAGAAGGACAGAGATGAGAAGGAGATAAAGGCTGAGAAAAGGAGACAGTTGGGGGTCAAGCTGTGGAACCAATACAAGAACGCTTATATTGGGGATGAGTCGGATTTAATCGATGGAGATGTGGCAGAGGTGAAGGTTGAGGAGACGAGCGAGTTGGAGGTCAAGCTGTGGAATCAATACAAGATGAAGCAGGTGACTTACAAAAAGTGTCAGATGGTGGAGGATTCGGAGGTGATCGATGGAGAAGAGGCGGATGTGAAAGATGAGCAGTTGCCGGAGTTGACGATTGATGAGTGAAAGAAGTACTGTAATTTGTGGTAATTTTTGAATTAAAATTTTTCCAATGTTTTACACTTATATTGTTAGCATTTTGATTGGTTTTTCCCCTTGTAGAATGAATAATTGCTGGGTAACAGTTGTGCAATTACAGTAAGAATTGGGTAGAATTTCATGAGGGTAGGAATGGGTTCATTGAATTTGCAAACATCCACTTGAAGTCACCCAACTGAACCCTTCACACATAGACTCGCAAATGTCAAACTGGATGGGAATCGCCTTTTGTGACTATGCGATGCAAACCCTATCACATAGTTGAACATGCCAAGAAGCAGTTTTCTCATTCTTCAAATATCGGTGTTTTCGTAGACATCAATGAACGGAGCACCATCTTCAACAGCGGAGAACTTGGCGATGGCATCGGACTGGGTTTATTAGATTTTCTTGCAAACATCCACTTTAAAGATATTGGGGTTTGGTCAACAGTCTGCATGTGCTTGATGTATAAAAACTCAATTCAACTGGTTGATTTGTGATCAATCCAATACAAACGGTTTCTCCCTCCCGGAAACACATGAACAAACAGACCAAGAACAGTTTCTTCTCCTGTCAAGTTTTATTCATATAAATATGAAATAAATTTAGTAGGTCAAATCCAAGTTGGAAAAAGAAGTCGATTATCAGATCACAATAGAAGTTATACAAATTTAGCAAAAGGTGAATGAGAAAAACGGGATCATTCAACAAAATACACAAGCACCAACTGCTACTTGTTGGTGAGGTAGACGGCAGTCTCAATGATGTGGTGCCAGACGATTAGGTTGGTGATTACTGGCTCGTTGGTGAACTTGATTTTGTTGAAGATGGCGTCCTGTATGAAATCAGTGATCTGCTCCGGGAGGACGCAATACGAAGATTGGAATGTCCCTTCTGTTCACACCAATTTCATACTTCCAC
>LR540057.1:3392-21540 GCA_900536315.3 Caenorhabditis becei | reverse complement strand
ACGAAACAACAAGAAAAATGTTTTTATATCGTCTTTTACCCCGAACCAAATTTTATATATTTTCATTTTTTCCAAAGTTCAACTTCCCCAAAGTTGTTTAGCCATTATCGAGAAATGTGTCAGGGCACCAAAAATGCGACGGTCCTCCATTCATGACGCTTCTTTTGATTGTGGCCTGCAGCAAGCCGTGGTGTCATCGTGGCCGATTCTTCTCCCACACACACCCTAATGCCTGCGTCTCCGGGGTCAGTGTGGTCTCTCTCCTCAATCTTCCCTTGTGTGTTTTCTGTCTCTCTGTTCGTCGATTCCTATTCATATTATATCACACTGCTGCGACATATCATTCTTTCATTTTTTCTCGTTTTTTTAAGGAAAAACATCCGGAACTTTTGAAATCTATCTCTCTTTGTCTCGCATTTTTTACATCCTGAATTTCGATTACTCTAACTGTATTTCTTCGCCGTCCCTCTTATCTTCTCTGTGATTCCCAAAACTGATATTTTTATTCCAGGATCGTTCAAGAACTTGGCTTAATTAAACCAACTTTGTCACCAGAAGGTTGGCTGCCCCCGCATTTAATGATTTTTTAAGTGAGTTGGTTCTGATTTTTCGAAGACTAATGTTTTTTCTTTCAGAGTTTGTAATTGGATTTTTTGGATACGGAGACATTTGTTCGATGAAGGACCGTCAACAAAACTCCAGCTTCTGGAACAACTAACATCTGGTAAGTGTCATTAACAAAAAAGGCGGTTTTCAAGATAAACATGTTCGTTTCCAGGATGCTCCGTCGACATCAACAGCTTCTGCTCCACCGGAGAGAGTGCAGTCCTTGTCCCAGGAAGGCCAACCCATGCGTTCCTGCCACCAACGAACGCCAAGCCGATGCTCCAACACAGGAGCCTTCCACGGTCGAGGAAATGAAGCAGGAAGAGGTCGATTCGAACAAACTCAAGATGGCTGCTCAAACGAGGCAAAGGTCACCGAGAACGTAAGTGTTTGAAAACGTTTACCTGTACTAAAAAAGGTGTGCTTACAGGGCTACATCACACCGGCTGCGAACTCTGAAGCCCGCAATGCGTTCTTCAAAGACAAAGGTGAACATGATAAGAGGAAGGCATTGCAATTGTCGAAGCAAGGAGACGGCATGGGATGGGACGGAACCGGACCGATCACGTTGCCGGGATGTTCGGATACCCAGAGGAAGAATGTGGTGAAACGTCAGAGGCAAGTGGAGGAATCCGGTGAAGTTCGTCGTGATGGACATGCCGCCAAGCATCGGAAGACGGAGGACGAGCCGGTGATCGAGGGATCGAATGCTCCGGAGGAGAGCGAAAAAATAAAACCAATTTTTGTTGTTTTTTTTTGTTGAAAAAATAAAAATTTATTAAATCCAAAAAATTGAAGTGTTTTTAAATTCTCGCAATTTTCCAGCTAGAAATTGGAAAAAATAAATAGAACAATTTTTTTTGAAGAAATGTTTTATTTAAACATTTTTTTTGCAATGTTAGAAGTTCCAATAAAATCCAAACATGTTTACAAATTAGCGCAATTTTTCCGAACAAAGCTTCCAATTCAACAAATCAGAAAAAAAAAACATTTTTTAAAGTATATTTTTAGAGTATAGGATAGGAATTTTCCTATTTTCCTAAACTCCAATTTTCCCACAGTTGTTCAGCCAGCATCGAGAAATGTGCCAAGGCACCAAAAAGGCGACGGTCCTCCCCATGACACGTTTCTTGACGGAGGCCTGCAGCTAGCCGTGGTGTTATCGTGGCCGTTTCTTCTCCCACACACACCCTAATGCATGCGTCTCCAAGGTCAGTGTGCTCTCTCTCCCAATGCGACCTTATCGTGTCTGCAGCCTCCTCTCCCCAGCGATCACTTGCATATTGATTCACACTGCTGCGGCCGTCAGCCTCTTCTTTTCGATTCTTCCCGTTGTTTTTGGAGAAAGATTTGAATTGTTCGCTCAAACTCCCACATCCACATCTCACATCTCTTTTATCTGCAAACTCGGAAAATTGAAATTCCAAGAAATCATTGCAAATAATCTAGTTATCAAAATTAGCTGAACATTTTGAAAAATTTGAAAAAAAAAAGTTTTTTTGAAAAAATTTGTTTTGCTCATTTTTTTTGCAATTATTGAACAAAAACCAAAAAATATGAAAAAGTTAGAAATTGTTGCAATTTTTTCAGTTATCAAATCAAGCTAAAAATTTAAAAAATTGAAAAAAAACAATTTTTGAAAAAATATTTTCTTTTTTTGGCAGTTGTAAAAATTCCTACAATATTCAGAGAATTGGAATTGTTCAAAATTTATCGAAAAATTTCCAGTAATCAAGTTAGGCTAAATATTTTGGAATATTTGGAAAAAATTTTATTTTTTCATTTTTTGCTATCATTGAAATTTCAACAATAACTGAAATTATAAATAATTTAAAAATTATGCAATTTTACAGTAATCAAAGTAAACTGAAAATTCAAAAAATTGAAATAAAAAAAAACATTTTTTTTGAATTTTATTTTTTCAATTTTTTGGCAATTATAAAAATTCCTACAATATTTGAATAATTTGAATTTTTCAGAAATCATTGAAAATTTTCCAGTAATCAAATCAAACTGAAATTTTTTTCAAAATTTAATTGAAAAAACGTTTTTCATTTTTTTGCTTTTTTTTCTTTCTGTGTTTCTTTGCTCGTTCTTCTTATCTTCTTCTTCTTTTTCTCTGTGATTCCCAAAACTGATATTTTTATTCCAGGATCGTCCAAGAACTTGGCTTAATTAAACCATTTTTGTCACCGGAAGGTTGGCTGCCCCCGCATTTAATGATTTTTTTTAAGTAAGTTGGTTCTGATTTTTCATAGACTAATCTTTTTTCTTTCAGAGTACACATTTGGATTTCCTGGAAACGAGGATTTTTTTCGATGAAGGACCGTCAAAAGGACAGCTTCTGGAACAAACACGGCGCCGACATCATCTGGTAAGTGTCAATTTTTTGAAAAAGATTCTGCAAGAATGCATTCGAAAGTCAAGTTTTCAACCCAAAAGTACACAAATTTTCTTGATCAACTTGGAAAACTATGAAAAAAGTTTTCAAAAATCCCATGAATCGTCCAAAATATGGCACCCTACTTTTTTTCAAATTTATTTGAAACTTTTGGAAAAATTAGCTGAATCCAATGCCGTATTTAGAATTCAGTTTTGACAGATCCCTGATATTCTTTGGCGCTCTGAAAAATCAAAATTTAGCTCTTGGACTGATTCTTTCAATTTTTTTCACAAGTTTGAACACAGAATTACGGGCCTCCAGAGCTTTATGAACCTTCAGAAACATGTCGAAACCAAATTCTGAATACGGCATTGGATTCAGCTAATTTTTCCACGTTTTCTGAATATTTTGGCAGAATTTTCAAGCGAATTTGAAAAAAGTAGGTTGTCATAATTAGGTCAGGAGTTGTGAGCTTATTCTAAAAAATTTGAGCGTGATTAGAACAATTTTTTGGATTTTCGAGATTTTTTTTGAGAATTTTCCAAGATAATTACCTCACAACCTTCCCTTGTTAAAAAAAACTTCACACCAAATCTTCCTTTTTTTTCAGGCATTTCAACTCAACTATCCGGAGACTTGGGACTACTTCAACCGATCAGTTCAAAATGGAATAAGACCGACGGAGGACAGAATTGAGAGCATTGCCATCACAGCCAACCGAGTGAAATTGATGCACCGACAAGCCGAGGAAGTCAAAGATCTAGCTGATCTCCAGTTCTTTTTTATAAGAAGAAGGATTACATTCGGGTAAGCTCTTCCACTAAAATTACTGTAAACAATTCAAATATTTTTCAAAAATTGGAAAAAAATCAAGAATGTTTTGGACTTTTTTATTTCTGAAAATTTCGACTTTTTGACGACGTCCTTCATCTGAATCATGTACGATTCCTTAGAAAAATTTATCAGAGGTCACTTGACTATTCTGTGCCAAAAGCTGAGCAAAGTCAGTCGAAAATGAACCGAGTGATACCAATTTCAAATAAAAACATTTTCCAGACTCTTCTACTTCCCAAAATGGACGCACGCACTGAAGCATTGTGCCATTTTGCTTTCGAGAGACATTGTCGAAGATTGCCCCAAAATTTCTACATTCAATTGTACAATTTTATTTGTTTTTGTTGTTTTTTTGTTGAAAAAATAAAACTTTATCAAATCAAAAAAATTGTATTATTCAGACATTTTCACAATTCCAGTTTCAGAAAAGTTACAATAAATTCTTTTGAAAATTATTTTTTTTGGGAGTTTCAGAAATTTTTATAATTTCAGAAAAAATTAATAAAATATGAAATTTGAAAAAAATTTTTCAAAAATTGTGTTTTTAGAAAGATTTGACAACTAGGAATACTGCAATAACTTTTGATTTTTTTTATTTTCTTTCTAAATTTTTGGGTGACGATTAGAATGCTAGTTATCAAATCTAGCAGGAAATTTCTAAAAGTTAAAAAATTGTTCATTTTTTATTTGTTGGTATCATAGAAGTTCCTAAAATATTCGAAAAAAGAATAACAAAAACATAAGAAAATGTTTTCATACCGTTTTTTTACATTTTCTTTTTATTTTCCCAAAGCTCAATTTTCTCGTAGTAGCGACATCCAGTATCTATCAGATCTATCAAATATATCAGTATCGAGAAATGTGCCAAGGCACCAAAAATGCGACGGTCCTTCATTCATGACGCTTCTTTTGATTGTGGCCTGCAGCTAGCCGTGGTGTCTTCGTGGCCGTTTCTTCTCCCACAGACACCCTAATGCCTGCGTCTCCAAGGTCAGTGTACTCTCTCTCCCAATGCGGCCCTCTCCCCGACGATTATTTGCATATTGATTCACACTGCTGCGGCCGTCGGCCTCTTCTTTTCAATTCTTCCCGTTGTTTTTGAGGAAAGATTCGAAATGTTCGCTCGAACTTCTACATCTACATCTCACAATCACATCTATTTTATCTGAAACCCGGAAAATTCTGTTTTCACAATTTCTCCATTTATCAAATCTAGCTGGAAATTTGAAATAATTGAAAATAATTTTTTTCAGAATTATAAGAGTTTTTATATGATCCAAAAATTGAAATGTTAAGAAACTATCGTAAATTTTTTAGTTATCAAAACTAACTGAAACTTTGAAAAAATTTGAAAAAAATTTTTGGAAACATTTTTATTCTCTCTTTTTTTTCAATTATTGAAATTTCTACAATAACCAGAAAAATATGAATAATTTAGAAATTTTTGCAATTTTTGCCAGTTCTTCTTGAGAAATTTGAATTGTTCAGAAATTATCGAAATTCATGCAGAAATCAAATTAAGTTTGATATTTTTTGATGTTGAAAAAAAAATTTTTCATTTTTCTGCTTTTATTGAAATCTCTACAATAGCCAAAAAGATAAATAAAAAAATTTTCACAGTTTTTCCAGTTATCGAATCAAGCTGAAAATTTGAAAAAATTAAAAAAAAAACTATTTTTCATTCATTTATTTTAAAAAATTTTATTTTGTTCTTTTTTTCAGCAATGATAAAAATCCCTATAATAATCAGAAAATTCGAATTGTTTAGAATTCATCACAATCTTTCCAGTAATCAAATTGAGCTGAAACTTTTTAAAAAACCGAATTTTAAAAAAACTTTCCGAAAAAAATGTTTTCATTTTTTTGCAATCATAGAAGTTCCTACAATATCCAAAAAATCAAATTCTCTTTGTCTCGCATTTTGAAATTCTGAGTTTCATTTCTCTAACTGTATTTCTTTGCCGTCTCTCTTATTTTTTCTGTGATTCACGAAACTGATATTTTTCATTTCAGGATCGTCCAAGAACTTGGCTTAAACCTTTGTCCCCAGAAGGTGGCTCCCCGCATTTATTGATTTTTTTAAGTAAGTTGGTTCTGATTTTTCAAACATTAATTTCATTTCTTCCAGAGTATGTAATTGGATTTCTTGAAAACAAAAATTTTTTGATAAAGGACCGTCAACAAGACTCCAGCTCGTAGAACGAATAACATCTGGTGAGTGTCATTAACAAAAAGTGTCAAAATTTTGAAAAGCGGGATGTTTTTTTGTACAAAATTTTTTTAATCAAATTGGAAATATCTTCCGAAAAATTCTCAAAGATCCCATAAATCGTCCTAATCACGCTCAAATTTTCAAATTTTGTCACGTGAAAAACTTGGAAAAATCACAAATTCGAACACGGAATTTTGGGTCTTCAGAGCTTCATGAACCTTCCGGAACATGCCGAAACCAAATTCTGAATACGGCATTGGATTCGGCTAATTTTTCACGCATTCTGGATATTTTTTCAGAATTTTCAAGCAAATTTTTAAAAAAGTAGGGTGCCATATTTAGGTCAAAAGTGGCGAGTATATTCTGAAAAAATTTGAGCGTAGTTAGGACGATTTATAGGATTTTTGAGATTTTTTTTGAGAATTTTCCAAGTTGATCACCTCACAACCTTCCCTTGTAAAGTCGGGAGTATTTGTGAGTACCCTAGAACACATTTGAACATCATCTGAAAGGTCTTCCTGATGACGTGCTTTATCTGAATCTCGTAGAATCGTTACTAAATATCATGAGCATGCTTATCAGCATTTTGACTACTACTCATTTTGAGATGGACAGAATTGGTCAAAAATGAACCAAGTCATGATAGAAACCTGATGACTTTGAATTTCAGAATCACAAGGAAGATGAGCAAATGGATTGCTCCAGAAGCTCCATCGGTAGTGGTGACGTCAAAACAATCGATGATGACTTTGAGAACGGAGATGCTGGACAGACGGGTGGCTCTGGAACTGCAACGCTCGTCGATGAAGTGGAAAAAGAATCGGAAGGAGAGAAGCCTGATGACGTCAAACTCCAGAACCACAAGGAAGACTCCAGAAGCTCCGTTGGCAGTGATGACTTTATCGACGTCAACATTGTCGATGATGACTTGGAGAATGGAGAAGTTGGACAGACGGGTAACTCCAGAACGTCAACGCTTTCGACTGTCAATGAAGTCGTCAATGAAGTGATCAATAAGTTGGATGTTGGAAGGCTCCAGACCTAGAAGCATGTCATCATCATCATCAACATCGATCTATGATGACGATCATTCCGTAGCAAAGGAGCTCGAGGATATGGAGAATGAGGAGTCTGCACAGGAAGATGAGCCAGAGATGGTCGGAGTCAGGGGCTTCTTCGATTTATTGAAAATGAACTGGTGAGTGCTACAAATCAACATTTTTAAATTTAAGAGGCGTTGTCTGTTAATCTTGAAATGGGTGTGCACAATCGCCCCGCGCTGCCGTACGGACCCAGTATTGCTCCGATTGATACAGAAACTCAGGACTATACTAAACCAAAGACGTAGAATCCATTTTTGCAGAACATATCATCTCAAAAAAATTTGTAACCGAGAAAGGTACACTTTTTTCAAAACATCATAACTAATTTCAAAATGATTATTTTAAAATTCTGTTTACGCCAATCAAAAGACAAAGGTTTTGCGCAACTTTTTTGTGTTGAGGTTGAATTTTGAAAAAATTTTCTAAAATTTGAAAAATTTAAACTAAAAGTTTACAAAAATTTTTCATATTTTGGGACCCCCCTTACCCCAGTTAGAAATAATTTGATTTGAAAGCATATACCCCTGGGTGTCTCACAAAAATACAAACTTTTTTGAAAAACAGTGTCATAACAAGTTTCAACTAAAAAACTAACGATCACTTGTTTTTGCCTCTAAATATTTTTTTAGATTTTTCCAGGACATGAGTATAGCATGAATCGATAGCTTTTTGAATGGGGAACATTTCTTTAGTTGAACGTTTTCTCATATCTTTTACGGTTCGCGAGATATTCGCCGAAAACCAAGACTTATTTTTCAGTGAAACGCCTTACAAGGTGTGTGAGCACACGCATAAGAGCAAAATCTCAGAATGGGGCTCAGGAACTCAGCATTATCTTGTCAACGGTTAGAGATACAGAACAATGACCAACAGAAGAAATGTGCAGGAGAATATTTGCTATCGATTCGTTTTTTTACTTGTACAATTTTGTCACCGACAACTTATATTGTGATAGTTTTTCTAAAAATTGGCTGAAAAGCTGGCTGAGTCGGACCTTCGAAGTGCCCAAAAATAGGAGTGGGCAGTGGTTTTCGGCGAATATCTCGCGAACCGTAAAAGATATGAGAAAACGTTCAACTAAAGAAATGTTCCCCATTCAAAAAGCTATCGATTCATGCTATACTCATGTCCTGGAAAAATCTAAAAAAATATTTAGAGGCAAAAACAAGTGATCGTTAGTTTTTTAGTTGAAACTTGTTATGACACTGTTTTTCAAAAAAGTTTGTATTTTTGTGAGACACCCAGGGGTATATGCTTTCAAATCAAATTATTTCTAACTGGGGTAAGGGGGGTCCCAAAATATGAAAAATTTTTGTAAACTTTTAGTTTAAATTTTTCAAATTTTAGAAAATTTTTTCAAAATTCAACCTCAACACAAAAAAGTTGCGCAAAACCTTTGTCTTTTGATTGGCGTAAACAGAATTTTAAAATAATCATTTTGAAATTAGTTATGATGTTTTGAAAAAAGTGTACCTTTCTCGGTTACAAATTTTTTTGAGATGATATGTTCTGCAAAAATGGATTCTACGTCTTTGGTTTAGTATAGTCCTGAGTTTCTGTATCAATCGGAGCAATACTGGGTCCGTACGGAAGCGCGGGGCGATTGTGCACGGTCCGCAACGAAAATTTGAAAGCTAACAGACAGCGCCTCTTAAAAAGAGCCGGAAAAAATTTTTAGAATTTTTTTTGAAAACTTTTTTTACTCTTTTAGGAATTCTTCTGTAATTTTGTTCAACTACAAAATTGATTTCACGTCTTCTTCTAATAAAAATAATTCATTTCAAGCTTAAAAAATGTTTTAAGAGTTATCTATCAGGTAAAAATTTGAGGAGAAAAAATCCAAGTTTTTCAATTATCGACGATTTTTCACCGTTCCAAAATATTTTTCATCAATTTTGTTCAACTACAAAACTAGTTTCAGCACTTTTATCTAACAGAAAAAATTTATTTTGAGCTTGAAAAAAATGTATAATTTTTTCAGAACGAACTTTTCAATGGACCAGCAGTTCGATCACTTGCCCAAGCTGTTGTGAGATCCACTGGATGAGAACACCATGAACAGGACTATGAAAGATGATAAGTTTTTGTTATTTTGTTATTTTTTTTGTATACAAAAATGGAAAAAAATAAATTTTGTAAATTTATAACTAGTTTTGATTACTGGGGAAAATTATCAAAAAGACTGGGATACAACTCAGACGACGGCAGAGGCTAGGTTTCAATCGTTACATCAGAATTAGAAGACGAGACAATAGTCCTGGCAGCAAAGATAAAATTACATCTGGTTCCGCAATCAATTCCAGGCTCTTCTTCCTCTTGAGGCATTTCTCGTACAACGAAGTCTTCTCTTCTTGGCACTGCACTGAATCCATCCTGATTTTATTGGCTTGCTCGGCGGCGATGATTTCTTCAATGTCGTACTGCACACGTTCGGTTCCATCCTCTTCGAAGAATGCTTATCAAAGTTGATCGGGATGCTCGTGAACATAATCACTCTTGAACAGTTGCTCGGCAATCAACTGCACCAATAGTCCACATTCCGTATGGTTCTTCTGCTCTCGAATGTGTCTACCGAGGATTCTTGTAAATGCACGCAAGAGTTTGTGATCTCCAAAAAATCGAGCAAAGATTTCCTCCAAATGGTGCACTTCGTGACGTGGCGAGTTCGAATAGCTGGTGTCGTGGAAGTATACGCATCGACTTTGTGTTTCCGTGTATCTACATTCGATGAGCATGTGGTGTCCATCCAGAATCAATGGGATCATGTAGCGGTTTGGACGTCGATCTTTTTCTCGATGACAAGCCAATAGACTCATCATTCCCTCGTCCGTTGTACGGTGTTGTCATAGATAACGGATGAATCAGACATATCCGTTCCGTTTTTGAATTGAAGTTTCCAACCTAGAAATGTCCTTTTAGAAGTCGATTCTAAATGAAGACAGAAAAACGAACCCATTCATACAAAAGCCGGAAAAGAGCATTCTGCGACACGAGGAGTACTTCAACGAAGCACATCGCTTGGTCCTACTTCAAAAAGTCGGTCGTAGTACTTCGGTGCATAGATGTTCTGCAATGGTAAATCAATAATGTCATAATGTACTGATTATTGAACTCACTCTGCGCGCCAAAGAAGCATTCATATTGCCAGAACTGCTTTAATCTCTTGACGTTTCTAGCAGCATTGTCTTCTGAAAACCAGATCTTTACTGGGAACTCGGATCTTTGAATTACCTTGATCGTCGATGAAGATGAAAAACAATAGTCGGCATCATTCGGATTCAAATTTTCTTGAAAAGTTTTCAAAATAACCTCCCCAGGAGGCTTCACAGATCTGAAAAATTAAAACAAATATTTCAGCTAACCGTCTGAAAAACTCACAAGTTTTATATTAAATTTCAGAAGTTGTGTTGCACTGCCACTGGCAGCGCTATCGGCAACTCCCCTCGTCGTCGGTCCTAATGAGAGACCTGGAATGAATATTATTATTGTGTGAAAGGAACCGGAGACGAAAAATACGGAAAAGTGGAAAAAACAAATAGAAGAATACAAAAAGTGAATTACAAGGGGGAAAAGAGGAAGAATGAGAAAAAAAACGGAAAACGATGGAGATTTTATGCACAGTTTATGATCGAATATAACGGAATAATGGAAATCTTTTCGTTTTTTTATAATTTTTAGGGTGAATAGAAAGGAGGAAAAGCGAGGTCGGCACCGACAGAAAATAACTGCCGCGTTGGAGGGAAAGAGAGAAGCAGACATGACCAGAAGTTAGAGGAGACGAGATAGCACGGGAACACGAGAGAGTGGGCCGCTGTTCCTGAGTATCAATAACATGTGTTGCAACAGGCAGGGGCGAGAGATATTTTCGAGTAGGTAATTTCGAGTATAAAAAACTTGAATTTCTTTCAAAAGTGGGATTCGGGAGCTTGAACACGAGTACTGTAGTTCATTTACTCAAAAAATAAGGAAAAAAGATAAGAAAGATGATTGAAAAAGGTTAAAATGGTTAGAAACCATCATTGCAAAAAAGAAACACCTTGACAAGCCAGGGGCTATTAGGATAAGTTTATTTATGAAAAAAGCACCAATCATTACCTATCCATTGTTTTTTTTCTTTTTAGTGTATCAGATTCGATCACAATCCATCCTTCCTTTTTTCAGTTCCTTTTTTGTCTTGACCGACTGTCAGATAACCGGAGTCATCGAGAGTTTCCTCCGGCGATGGTCTGGCAATTCGTCCAGCATGTTCGGCATAGGAGCGGCTTCTGGCAGAGTTTTCATGTCACAAAGCTCAGATACAATCATTCAGATTAATGAAGCCAAACATTTTCACGCTATTTTTCGACTTTTCACTCTACACGGAGAAATAGGACAAGTGGAGAGCAAAGCTCAATCACAATGTAAGTTGAAGAAGCTTTGAAATTTCCCAAATGAGTTTATTCTTGGGTGAAAAACCTCCAAAAATTTAAATATTAGGCTGAGTTTCATTGTCCTTTCTTGTTTCAGTCAGATTCTGTATCTCTGTGGATTTCAAATTCCATTAATTTGGTTTGTTTTGGGTTTCCACTACAAATATGTATTCATTTGGATGTAATAAATCTCGTTTTTTCAGTATTTGTCAATCGAAAAAATTGTTGAAAAGATATAAATGTGGTCATTTGTCCCGATTAATTAGGTCAATGTAAGTGTTTGATGATGCGTTCATCAAATCTCGTTTTCGCGGTCATCATGTTGCGTGTTACGCCCTCTCACAAATTTTGCGGAGATAAGAAAGAATTTAGGTCAGACAGTGACAAACTGACGTACATTTTTGTATGAAAGGTTCATTAGGGTTTCCCGTCCTCCACGAATATCAATAGACAGATGCTTTAGTTTTTATCGTTTTCTCAAGCAAACAACTACAATTATACCACTATTTTGGCTTTTCATTCCTAATTTCTTAATTTTTCAGGTTTCTCATTTGAGCTGACAACTTCTGGGCCAGAACCGTGAGTTTCATTTCGAAGTTTCACGTCAAAAAGTTTTATTTTCAGAATGGAGCTGCCAGAAGGTAGCTGAGTCTAGCAGACTCAAAACAATGGATTTATTTGAAGTTTCTGAAAACCGTATTTGAATAATCAAAATTGGTTCATTTTTTCCGAGGTAATTTCGCTTCTGGTTCTGTTAGTAGAGTTGTACATCTTTGTAGAACTTTAAAGTTTAAAATCCTATGCAATACGCAATTAGTGGGTTTTGTACCATTTCTCCTTTTACACCATTCTGGTTAAAGGAATGCTCCACCCGGCGTTTTCGAAATTCAGAATTGAATTTTAAAATTTTCGCACCAATTTGACGAAAATTTTCAAAATTCCACAATTTGCATGTTTTTTGAGTGCCAGATGCTGAATTTAGTCATAAAACGTGTTCTCTGTAAGAATGGAGCATGGCCATAGTGGGTCGTGCCTTAGGGGTTTATAGGTTAGCTAGAGCTTAGATAGTTCATGGGTGTGTAGTTGGGGACTACAGTAACCCATGTGCACAATATTGGGTCAGAGCTCTTCGGCTCCGAGCTCCTTGAGCTGCTCGCGGAGCATGACATCGACTTTTTCATTTTTGCTCAAAAAGTTTCGAAAAAAATTTTTTTGTATTGGGAGTCTATCAAATAGTGTTTTTACAAATTTTCAGATTTTTTGAATATTTTTTCGTTGAGCTAAAATTCAAAAAGTGAGAAAATCACCAATTTTCTGAAAACAGTAAAATTTTTTATTTGGAAGGGAAGCGTATTCCCTATTTTCTCTATTTTTATTTTGTGTCTTATAGTCCCACACTTCTTGAAAAAATAGCCAAACCCTGGAACTACCTTCCCTTGGGGGGCAAAAAATTCAGAATCTGATGACGTCTCTAGATACATGCTCATAAAATGTTTTCAGAAAGTTCGAAAACGGTCTGGATTGCTATGTTTGCAATTAAAATGAATTTATGAGATATGAAACTATGATTTCTGACAAATGGTTCCATTTTAAAAAAATTTCTAAAAATTTTGCAAATTTTTTCTCGGAACACTCCTTTTCAATCAGATGCTGCATTGCAGCTGGGCTCATTGAGCAGTTGGTGACTAGGTGTCTCTTGATGAATTGGAACCAACATACATGCCCACATAACTGTATAAACAGATTGTCTCTTAATATGCTCATTCTTGATATTTTGAAAATTGGTCCATTTTCACCTACTTTCAGATGTCACAACAGGGGGAGATACGTTGAAAAATCGAAAATTTTCAAGTTTTCAAAACTTTAGGGATTGTTGTCAATTGTTTATTTCTAGTCAATATATGTCACAAAAACTTGATTAGACATCACCATGCACGAAAAAAAAATTTCCAGAGCTCAAAATCACAAAATTTTCAGGCAGTTGTGAGTATATTTTTTCTATTTCAAGAACGAACACATTTAGAGGCTCAATGAGCCCAGCTGCAATGCAGCATCTGATTGAAAAGAAGTGTTTCGAGAAAAAATTTGCAAAATTTTCAGAAATTTTTTTAAAATGGAACCATTTGTCAGAAATCATAGTTTTATATCTCATAAGTTCATTTTAATTGCAAACATAGCAATCCAGACCGTTTTCGAACTTTCTGAAAACATTTTATGAGCATGTATCTAGAGACGTCATCAGATTCTGAATTTTTTGACCCCCAAGGGAAGGTAGTTCCAGGGTTTGGCTATTTTTTCAAGAAGTGTGGGACTATAAGACACAAAATAAAAATAGAGAAAATAGGGAATACGCTTCCCTTCCAAATAAAACATTTTACTGTTTTCAGAAAATTGGTGATTTTCTCACTTTTTGAATTTTAGCTCAACGAAAAAATATTCAAAAAATCTGAAAATTTGTAAAAACACTATTTGATAGACTCCCAATACAAAAAAATTTTTTTCGAAACTTTTTGAGCAAAAATGAAAAAGTCGATTTCATGCTCCGCGAGCAGCTCAAGGAGCCCGGAGCCGAAGAGCTCTGACCCAATATTGTGCACATGAATTACTGTAGACCCATACTACATGTCTAGAACAAAATTAGCCCTTAAGGCACACCTTGCTCGATTCTTTGGGAGAACGTGTTATAAAATACAGCGGTTCCAATCGATTTTCCTGTCTGCGCCCTTGCCACGTGGCCGAAAACGCAAACTTTTTTCAAACGCGGCGGTGTTTTCGCGCCCTTTTCTGCACGTGCAGAAAAGCCCTCGCGGTTCAAATTTGAATTTAGGCCCCACAAAAATGTGATTTTTGCCGAAACGAATACTTTTTTCGCCAAACAAACGATGAAATGGGAATAAAAAAGGCAAAATGAACTCATTTTTGTAAAAATCAGAAAAACTTTGAAATAGGGTGGAGCATTTCTTTAATATCGGTGTCAAATGAAACTTTTTGACGTGATATCGGTGTCAACGGAGAACTGTTTGACCCGGTGAAAGGGTAGACTGTTATCAAGGTCAATTAGGTTTATGTCACCTAATTAAGTTGGTTAGTCCTCGGTAGTGTCTGGATTTTTTTTAGGTCAATATCCTGTTTCCTGGAATGTGGGTGGAGCTATTAGTTACTTTAAAAAGGGGGCTTTCAGCTGATAATTTCACCAAAAAATGCCGACCTGGATGCTTGCTTCTGACTGGCTCAACCACAATTGCCCCAGGTTCCCTCGCCCCTGACCGTGTCAACCTTGGATATGATGGGCCCCGTGGCAGTGAGGTGTTTGTGGGCTCGGTCCACGGTCATTCGACCGGTGCCGCAACTACTTCTCGTCAGGTGAGTTGTATGTGTAATGTCACTTTTTGGATTGTCTATTTTCAGCCCGGGGGACTTGTTCCTCTTCGACGAAGTCTCCAGGACCTACATGCGGCTCGACGAGATGGTATATCGGGACCATTCCGACGTGGTCCAACAATCCGATATCTGTATCGGGCTGTCGGTCCACGGAGTGGTCCCGCTTGATTTTTTGGAAGTTCGAGAGGAATGAGCGCGAGAGCGAGGCGAGAGGACTACACCAGGACTTCACAATTTTAATCGTTTATTTAGTTGAATAAATTAATTCTATTTTTTCGCACAATCGAATCACTCGAAAAAAAGAAAGGAAAGAGAACTAGCTTTGCAAAATCGAATTAATTATTTCCTTTCGAGCTGAAGGGCTGAGATCGGTGGCTCCTCGAGATTTTTGGAGATCGGCTCCCGAAGTTTACAAATGCTTTTGTGGTGGAATTCATAGGCAGCATTGCACTTCGGGTGAGCGCACAGATGGCGACCCGATCTGATCTGGCGACATTGAGTCGCCAGGTGATTCGCGGTCCCGAGGCAAAGAAGGCAGAGACCTGCCTTTTTCGCTCTCTCCATCTTCTCACCCTGTTTGACGGTGGTGCACTCATATGTTGGGTGGTCGGCCAGGCAGAGGCGGCATCGTCTTTTCGGCTGCCCTCTCTTAGCGATCATTTCTTGCCTTCTCTTTTTGTCTTGATATTCCTTCAGGCCCCATGCGATCGCATGCCGTTTCACTTCCTCTTCTACTTCGAATTCATTTATCATGAGTCGCTTTGTCATCTTTCTTTCGTGGGTTGGTTGGAGTGGTTGCTGAGTTTGTCTGTAAAACCATAATGATCTTAAGGGTTGATGGGGGTGTTATAAGATAATATTGGGTCTTCTTCTTCACACCAAATTTGTAGTTGTTTCCCACTATCAGGTAGGTGCATTGACTTTCTTGTAGTTACTCATTCGTTTCATTTTAGAATGGTGTCATTGCAGATCTCAAAAGCAAAAGCAACAAACATGCTACACATCTTCGCTGAAAATTTGCGATTCAAGGCGATTCAGATCCAGATGCTGGAAGATCCTCCAACACTTTTCCTTAACAGCACAAAAGAGACCGGACTGTTTTCCTCCTCCACTGACACCAGTTGTTGCACTACCTTTAAGCCAAAGTCCTTTCAACTCGTCGATTTCCAGCCCAATGCTTTCCCACCAAATTTTGCTCCAACTTTCCGGAGGCATTGGAAACATGTCATCTTTCTCACTAGGGATCCTTCAACATTTCCAGAATGGCCATCTACCCGACACTTCCAGTGAGTAAACCCGGAAACGGGAAAGAAGATGATGAATACGTTCGAATTGATCTCAAAAACTGAAAAAAAACCGCACTAACATCTCACTCCCTGTTCCATCATTCTAAACTAGTTTTTGAAATTCCCCATTTTCATGGTCTTATAGTTTATACATATTCTGCATTTATTCGAAGGATGTTCAAATTGAATCATTCATTCATCAAAACATTTTCAATTTTATTTTTTCTTTCGTTTCCTCTTCACCAACTTTTTTTCCGACCATATTTGAACAAAGTTGTGAACTCTACTCCTACATCAAGCTTATCTCTTGGATCATATTCTTCATGAGGACTATCATGATATCGGTCGGGCCAACTTATAAAAATTACACTTTGACAAGTGTGAGTCGAGCTAATTCCTCCATGATACTTATCGGAACATGTGACAGGCATGTGTGCAAGTGACACTGTTTTACCGGCATAATGCTATCCGCGGCTGAATCTTGTAATTATGCTCAAAGAAGTGTCACGGAGATAAGAAGATTAGATAATGTGCGTGAGAAATGCGCGGAACTAAAAAACTCAACAGAACTTTTATTCATTTATTTTTTCAACCATTCTTAGCCTCGTCAAACATATTGGTTGTTGAAATACTCAAGTTAGACTCAATTTCCACAATTTACTTGTTTTCCATCACTTGTGCGGCTGGCATAGTTCTGATGAGTGAGTTCGCCAGAAATGAAACCAATTTCTTGCATTTTCACTTGCCCTTCTTTGTTGGCGAATGTACTGCATGAACGTATTGTCCCAACTTCTAACCTTTCCTAGAGTTACTGCCACGTCACGACGCTAAAAATCGTAATAGTAAACATAAATCGTAAAAATGAAATATTTCAATTTCACAATCACGAACTTGTTTCACTTGAACCATTAGTAGCCTCTCCTTTCCGGAATCATTCAAACCTAAACTTTATTATAATGAGCTCCAACAGGTAGCCTACACAAATCTGAAAGTTCTCGGCATAATGTTGTGGATTTTGGTGAAATTTGAAGAAAAGCGTCTCTGGTTCCTTTGGGTGATCACTGGCATCGGAAGTCTCTCGCCTCGGAAGTTGGAAGAAAAGGAAGTCGTTAGCTCTCTGAGCTTTGAACCAATTTTTGACCTGAAACAATATCATTCAAACTCTGGAAGAATCCAGTTACTCACCTGCACTGCAGTAAGACCCGCTTCCAAAGCAATAGATGCTGGAAGCGTGAATTTTGGATTTGGATTGTTGGCAAAGTGTTTTCGAAGGATGGCCTTCTGTTCCGAACCGAGCAGTTGTGATCTTGGAGCTGAAGAATCGTTTTTTTTGTTTTCGACCGCCATTTTCTGACTCTGATCAAGATGTTTTCTCCGGAACCAGCTTCCCACCTAAAACAAACACATGTATTATGTCTCTGATCGACAATAACGTTACCTGTGTAAGAGTCAATTCGATTTCCACAGCAATCTCCTATTTTTCTTAGTTGCACGTCTTCTTTTCAGACTGAAGCGTACTGTACATGGGCTCCAG
This sequence comes from Caenorhabditis becei, assembly GCA_900536315.3. Lineage (NCBI taxonomy): Eukaryota > Metazoa > Nematoda > Chromadorea > Rhabditida > Rhabditidae > Caenorhabditis > Caenorhabditis becei. Next base: position 3,792 of record LR540057.1, on the reverse strand, counting down.
GATGGTTAGGATGGCCGGAATATGGAAGCTGGCCATGAGGGAGTGTTTTGTCCAGAAGCTCCTAGAGCATCGGGACTTCCTGGATCTCCAGAAGGAGCTGAAGGAGCATCTCCATAAAACAAGAATTATTCAGCATCGACGACACCGTCGACTATCCCCGCTTCAGCACAATTCGCAAAGATCTTCTGCTCAATTTTTTTCGTCTGCAGCTCGTAAATGATCCATTCGCTGATGTTCATGATGCTGATGTCCATGTGGCCATTTCGATTCTTGCAAACATAGTCCATTGCTCCTCGAAGCGACATCCAGTCGATGTAAAAGTAAATCCGCTCCATTGGATTCTTTTGGTTCCAGTTCGTACTGGAAGTCAATTTCCTTGACAGAGACATTGACAGAGACA
>LR540046.1:292987-330154 GCA_900536315.3 Caenorhabditis becei | reverse complement strand
CAACCACCCGTGAGAGACCCCCTTGCGGAGGCCAACTCTCCCTCGTCTGTCTTATTGAGTTTCTTATCACAAAACACTTCTAGTTCCAATGACCGACATGTTCCAGTTAACGTCAGTTCTTTACCAACTTCAAAAAGAATACTGCGTTCGGGGGGAATCGAACCCCCGTCGAATGCTTGGAAGGCATCCATGCTGACCATTACACCACGAACGCATGTTTCGGAGAAGAGGAGAAGCCGGTGACCAAATGGAGAGAAACGGGCAAATGCAAGATTACCCGATTTGACAACATAGCAACATGCATATGAATCCGATGCATAAAACACGTTTCTTGTCCAAGATTTTGTTTTTCTCTCCACATAAAAATGCGTCGTTTTGAAGCGAAAACTTGCTTGATAACTGGAGTGAAACATGAAATGACAACATTATACCTTCGATGGTGTATCTGAACAGAAATTAGAACTAATTTCATCTTTTGTAAATTTTTCGTTCGTGGTTTTTTCTCCAAACGCAGTTTTGGTGTCAACGGGAGGATTCACAAATGATAACCCACTGATTCTGGTTTTCATAACCATTTCTAAAATGCAACGAGTACGGATGATAACCCACTGACTCCGGACCGATCAGCTTTTCACAAAAGCCCACAAGTGACGGGGAAGCGTGTGCTTATATACGGGAAGAGTGCATGAAGCCGTTGCTCGCTGCCTTTTCCTCTCGACGTCTGGCAGAGAAAACTCTCGTTTTCCGTCTTCTAATCCATCAAGCTGTTTATCCAAATAGAATAGAAAATCGGGTAGCGTCGGCCGCATGCATGTACACTCGTATATAAACGCTCACCTTCTCCTCACTCTCGGGCCTTCGGCAAAGGCTCGGTCCGGTCAGTCAGTGAGCAGGCCTCCTCATATTGACACCGAAAAGACCAAAAATTTTGATTTTTTGGCAATGGATCTGACGACGAAATGTAACCTATCAAGTTGACTCATGATTTATGATTTTTGAAGCAGGAGTGAGTATCGGATTAGGTCTTGGTTAAAGGCTAGCTCACGAACTTTCCATTTCAAGAAAACAAGTTTTTGAATACTCAAACGTTTATCAAGTCACAGAAACAGATAATTCTTAGCATTTAGTGGCAGTAGCCATGTAGATCTTGAGCATCTCGGTGTTGGTGTTGTAGATCTCGATCTCGACATTGTGAACTCCCTTCATTCCCTCGATGACGATCTCGGCGGTGAAGTGGGATTTTCCTCCGGGTGGGCTGATCTTGGCCATGCGGAGGGTGATGACGTAGTCGTGTCCGAAAGGCTTGTTTGAGAGCTGGCGGACAGCGTTGTCTGGAAAACCGAGTTTCAGACTGATTAGGTTGAAAGTGTTCATTTTACCTTTGTTCATGTTGATTCCACATCCATTGAACACAAATTGGTCAGCGATCATGGACTCGATGTGTCCCGGGTTGGAAGAATCCAAGATCCCAACCACTTTCCGCAGATAATCCATGGTAGCATCGATGATCTTCGGATGTCCAATGATGTCCCTAGCCATGCGGACTGATCCATTGGCAGAGACGGCGGCGAGGACGGCGAAGAAGATGAGGAAGGAGCGCATGTTGCAGGAGACTGTGTTCCGTAAAAACATCGTTTTCCGGTGGTCTTTTATAGTTCCAAAAGTGGGAGGGAAATATGCAAATGGGGTTTTTTAGATGGTTCGAAGTGCTCATTTTAATGGAGTTTGGATGAGGTGGTGACACATCGAGGAATATTCCAGAGAATGATCAGATATCTGAAACTAGACTGTATTGAGCTGCCAGAGAGGATCACTTACTCTTTTTGAAAATCACATATCTTAATCATTCATGTTCCATTTACATGGTGAAAATGCTGAATGATTTCCACTGAAAAGAAGCCAAGTACTAACTGAAATCAGTGACGTCTTGCACCGAATTAGAAAGTTTCCAACTGCATAGGAAACTGCTCTTACTAGAAAAATTACTTATTGAACATATGGTTGATGAAAATTTGAAAACAAAAGTTTGTCAAATAAAAATAATATTTATTGAGAACATTGTTTTCATTTATATCAGCGCTTTTCCTTCAACTTCCGCTTCACCGCCGTCGTCGTTCTTATACCCTTCTTTCGTGCATGCTGAATGTGAGATGATCTTGATTTGGAAAGTTTCATTCCAGTTAGGCTGTGTATGCGTAGGAAGGAATCTGGAAGAATAAGGAATTCAGGTTTGTTTGAGTGAGAATTCGGAAACTTACGTCTCGACAGCTGGTTTGAAATGTCAAACTGAATTCGTATGATCCGATCTTCTCGATCATTCCTCTTCAACTCTGTAAAAAGAATCAGATGAGGAAAGCAACTTGACAACAACTCACTTTTGCATCTCAAGTTGTCGATGAAGTTGACGAATTGGGAACAGTTCTTGGCACCCACTGAAATGGAATTCGAGTTATCACAATTAGGCGCGAGCATTCTTTTACCTCCCATCTGTTTTCAACGATATCATTCAATCATTAAAAATTGAAAGAGATATAGAACTTCAGAAAAATCCATAACAAGTGGCCCTCTTCTGACGACCTAATCTTCATACTGAAACAGAGAACAGGTTGTCACAATTACACCCAACAATTACCTTACCTATAATCAGCAAACAAAATCAAAAAATCAGCAACTTCAAGAAAATCCATAGCAAAAAAAGCGGCCATCTTCTGACGGCCAAAAAATACGAATGACACTCCAACCATTGCCTATCAGTGTAACACCCAACTTTCTCTCTTATCAGTGTGCTATTCTTTGTTTCTCCTGTTCTAACACTCTCTCTCTCTTTCACACAAAACGGCGACGTTGTTATCAATGCAAGTCCCGTGGTGTAATGCTAAAGAAGTTTTGGCTCGTGATCGCAAAGTGAAGAATGAAAGGGAAACGAGCGACGTCTTTTCGCAGGGAACATATCGAAACCATTTGGTGCTGGAACCCCCTAAAAATGAACACCAACGTTTTCCTTCTTCTCTCCTCCGTTTGCCTGGGTTGTGTGTCGTCCCCCCACGTTCTTACCTTCCACTAGCTTTGTCGTCAAATGCAGTGCTTCGTCTGCAAACACCGTCACCCAACACCGCAGACTTTTCCGTTGGTTTGAATTTCTGCCGGTGAAAGCTATTTTTGATAAAAAAGTTTGTAATACTTGTTTCAACATTTTTCATTTTCAACGTTTTTTTTTCACTTTTCAAATGATCTTTCATGATTTCCGTCAAGTAATCTTTCATTTTCTCTTGTTTTCCCCTGTGTTTTCTTGTGTTTTTTGTTAATGATTTGTTTTTCAGGTATTTTGATGTCGTCGGCGTCAAAATATACGACAAATAGTATGCAGCATTGCCCAGTTTGCTGGAAATGACGTCAATACACAGTCTCAGAGTGTACAGTGAGTTTTTTACCCAGTTCCTTGTAGATAGACATGTTTTTCAGTTGTTCGCCGACAGACTGATGCAAGTACATCACAAGATTGCGTCTTTAAAGGAATTCGGTGTCCTAGTTAAGCGCGAGGGAAAGAATAACACTTTCTGGATGGAATAGCAGCTAATGATGCTCTGCGGATATCATTCTTGCCGAGATGCACCTGGATTGAGACGAATTCCGTTTCCGTGGGTTGTGCCAAGGCAACGACCAATTATAAGATGCGGCGAGCTGCACGATGCGTTATTTCTTCAGCGACGAAGTAAAAAGGTTCCAAGGCACTCAATTGACGTTCTGAAGCAAAAGACAATCTGCACATGGCTGAATATGTGAGCGAACTATCAGCCAGCGAGCTCCGGCCATCCTGCCCTGTCAATAGTGATAATCTGTTCGGAATCTCGTTAACTGAGTCGATTTTTGCCGATCTTCTCGCCGAGTGGCGTTGAGCATGATACTCAACAAAAGTATTGCTCCATACTATTCTTCACATCTTTCTGGGACCAGGCACATTGGCAAATGTGTAGAAGAGTGAGTTTATGCTTTTACTATCTCCTGAAACGAGTTTGTTTTCCAGGTCGAGTCAACGGAGCCGAAATGATGGAAATGACAACCATAAACGAAGGAAGTCGCTAGAATCCAGTGACGTCGGAGTTCTTGTCGAAGAAAATGGATCAATGTGGCGGAAAAAGAGGCGTATGTCACTACTGATTCTGATCCTGATTGCCGACGAGCGAGGGACACAGATGCCATGAAAAATATTGGATCGTACTGTGCCGCCGCATAAAACTATTCACCCGAGACCTTGCTGTCCCGACTGAACAGTTCACCGGGTGCTTCATCTCTCTACTTCTTACCTACTGCTACCTCTACTCGACGATATCACCACAGTCCCACGCGAGATTCTCAACGACATTGCCATTGGGCACTATCTCACCGTCGATCCCAACCGAGTGTGACTCGTCTTCTGTTCTCCGGACCGTTGATCTAAGTCGTCTCCAGTCTCTAAATATTACCCTTTATCGCGATGTTCAAATAAATGGTGATATATTTGTCAAACTGTTATTTTCTGTCGTTGTGAAGGCTACCGTATTCTGATGAAACAAGCCGTGTTTGGTTAAAAAAGGGAACACGAAGAGGTGACGAATTCAGACGAATAGTCAGACGGTCGCGATCAAAGTTCTTGTTTTATCAGGTTACGAGGTTCCAAGTTTCTTTCCGAGAGATATGACTGATTTTATGTTTGAGAAAAAAGTATCAGCCAACCTCTATCTCCAACCTCTACTACAGTTCTTTTATTGTGTCGTTCTTTTATAATCTCTCCCTTTGATACATGAGAACTTGAACTTTTTCAGAATGGCAAACCACTATAACACCCGCACAAGCACCGCTCCATGGAATATCGCGTACTGCGGTACATTGTCACTAGTTTACATCGAGATAAAACGTTTCAGACACAGACTCAACGTTCTTCTACACCTTCACACAGCCCAGGCGAAACGGAGCTTAACTTCATTGGTGAGGATTTACGTTAAAGTTCAAAAACTATTCTGAAATTTTTCAGTGAGGGATGTTCGCCCCAGCAACCAGCATCACAGTCATCGCTTCAACCAACGCTCAAACCGCCTCTCCAATCAGAGCTCCAGTAATCACACTCCAATCAGCGCTTCATCCACCGACCCAGCTGACACCGATGCACCACCAGCAAAGAGATTTCGTAAAGACTAAATGAAAAAATTTACTCTAAATAAATGTTTAAATAATATATACTCGTAAATGTTACTAATTCTTCGGAATACCAAATCCCATAGATTTCTTCGCAGATAAGATAACAATAAAAGTTGTTAAAATATACCTAGTCACAGTATTTCTCTGTTTCTCTCGCTCTCTTGTCCTGCGTTTGTTCACAAGGCCGTCATTCTAACTTTTTTCCTACCCGCCAGAATGTGGGTTCAATTATTTTTACTGAAGTTTATTTTATTTGATGAGGACAAAAGCATTTGGTTGCCACCTCAACAACTCGTCCCCTCCATCGTGAAGCAGGAACCTACTCGTCAGCTTGTTCAGTCCATAAGGATCCAGGAGTCGAGCAATTTCTTCAACTTCCCGAATACCTGAACTGGACGGTGAGTCACTTTCATGACGAATTGGGGTCATACATGCTTTCTACCGTAATCTTTTTCATAATACACCCAATCTTTCAGGCATTCCAAGTTGGCTGCTGGCTCCGTCCAATTATGAATGACAGTCAGTACGAAGCACTCTTCCGCTGGATCGGAACATCCGATATCACAGGAAACCGTCTGTCGCATGTGGCGGATTGTTGATGTAAGACATAGTACATACAAAAACAATCTCATCGTTTATTTGTCCAGACCATCAAAGCCAAGGGGCTCACACTGAAGAATAATGAGAGTGTCGACCTCGAGGATATGAAGAGGCACGTCGAGGAAGCACTGAAAGGAAACAAAGACGAGACGGTGATGGTGGACCAGTTCAGGATGACGCGCTCGAAAGACCATAAGGTGCATGCTGTCAACAACGTGAAGAAGTTACGGTTCACCTTCTCAAAGCGTCGGATGTTTGAAGATGGAACGACGAAGCCATTCGGGTCAATAGACGAATAATATACACATTTTCATGTTATTTCTTTGTTTCTCTCTCTCTCTCTCTCCGTGTACACTTTTATTGTTGGTCTCTCCAAGAATAAATGATTCAGAGAAACAGCGTTTTTGACGCCCAAAGTCGTGTTTGCTTTTGGTACTATGACACAGATGACAGTGTCCCTGAAGAAATAAGGGGTCGGAATGACGTCATTCTCCGTGAAGGTCTCCCGGACATGGAGGAACTCAAGAAATATAAAGAACACCAAGCAATGATTGTAATTGATGACTTAATGACAAAAATCGATCGAAACCCGGGAATGGAGAGATCAGTATCCGTTTTGGCTCATCACGGTTTGGCTCATCACGCCACCATCTCGACTAGACAAATAATCGTATTTTCATCCATTTCCTCGATAATTTTGATCAATTTTTGTCATTAAGTCATCAATTACAATCATTGCTTGGTGTTTTTTATATTTCTTGAGTTCCTCCATATCCGGGAGACCTTCACGGAGAATGACGTCATTCCGACCCCTTATTTCTTCAGGGACACTTTCATATGTGTCGTAATACCAAAAGCAAACACGACTTTGGGCTTCAAAAACGCTGCTTCTCTGAATCACTATATTCTTGGCAAGTGTACTTTTCCCTTGTTCGGATGGACCCACTATTAACATTTTATTATTTTTTCTAAAGCTGAGAAAGCTGAAACTTGACCACTGGGAATGAAACTGCTTTCCACCATTACTAGAATCGAGAAAAAATCAAAACCGCACACTGTGTTTGGAATCAGAACACGGGTATCCACCAATACACAAACTTACACAACACAAAAGTTAACAGAATTAGTTTTTCAACAAGTTCTAACAGAACAAAAGGTAACGGATGCGTGGTTGTAAGGAACTTCATTCCAGTGTTGCAAGAACAGTCGTTTGTGGTCAAATGTGGTTGGCAGTTTTGTTACAGATTGCTGACGCGTCCAAAATCATTCTTGTTGATTGGGTCAGTTGAAGAATTGTTTGGTCAATCATCCATCTTTCAATGAAAAACGACGAATCGGTAATTTCGAAATGTTGCGAATTAGAATGATTCTCCTAATTCAGATAAGAGGGTTCTGAATAACCTAGACGTGGATGATTGAAAAAGAAAAAGTTAAAAACAAAGAGAAAACTGATGTGAAAGATCGGTTGCGGCTGACAGAACTTTTTAGGTTAGTTGCACGTATCATCAAAAACTAAACGGTTGAATCGCAGGTTTCAAATCAAAGTTCCCTGACCCTTTTTTACTTTCTATCCTTTTGAACTTCTCGTAAATAAGTCTAAGACGAGCAATGTTGTTCCTCACGCTGTCGAAGGAATCTACAGTACGGAAGCCTTTGTAATTAGAAATGAATGATGATTTTCAATAACAAACATTTTTTTCTCAAACTGTTCTCACAGTTTATCTTCAAAACTTTTCAATTTTCAACAGGGCATTCATAAAACAATAACGTTTTTGGCACATTTATTTAGATCACAGGAAAAGTTATGAAACAGGAAATATCAACATCTTTCAAATTTATCTACTGGAATTTCTCTCCTGTTTGATGGTGTCTGGTTTTACGTTTCTCGAACAATAGTTTTCATTGACCCGGACTTCTGGATTTGATCTTATGTTCCTTTGTTTTGCTTTGTCTTTTTTCTTTCAGCTTCTTGCTGAAAATTTCCTTTCCCGATGTATACGATGACCGCCGGCTTGACAAGAAGATAGACATTAGCTGAAAAATAAGAATAAACGCTTGAAGCTGGAAGCAAATACCTACTCAATGATTCTGATCATCTCTCGTCCTAAATGTAAGACGCACTCGTTTGACAATGAAAATCTATTTACGAGTTGCTTTTTTTGCTTCGCCTTTCTTCTTTCAGCTTTTTGCTGAAAAATCCCTTGCCGACGTAGAACACCAGCGAGTTCGCTTGCTTTTGCGATTCGTTAAACGATAAAACAAAACCTGAAAATTAGAATTGACGCATAAAGTCTGCAGAAAACACTTACAACTTTTCCAACTGCCGGATCGATTCTCATTATCAGCGAGCTTTTTTTCTTGCTTCGTCTTTCTTCTTTCAGCTTCTTGCTGAAAGATCCCTTCCCGAAGATAGACATTTGCTGAAAAATAAGAACAAACGCTTGAAGTCGGCAAAAAATACCAACTCGAGGTCTGTGATTATCTCTCGTCCTAAGGCACACTCGCTTAGTAAGCGAAAACTGATTGTTTTCAAAATTGATTTTTTTTTCGCTTCGCCTTTCTTCTTTCAGCTTCTTGTATTTTAATCTTTTCTCGAAAACATCAGCCTTCTTCTTTAGTCTTTCATTTTTCAGATGCTTGCTGAAAGTCCCCTTTCCGATGTAGAGCATCATTGTGTTTTTTTGGTTTTGCCATTTCTCAACCTCAGTATCCGAATGATCTTCTTTCTTCTTCTTATTCTTCCTTCTTCTTCTTTTCCGCAACCTGGTCTTTTCCTTCTTTTCTTTCCTTTTTGCCACAGAGATGGCAAGCCCCAATGTGGACTTTCCGGCCTGTGGATTGTGCTGGTGTCATAGGATGAGCCGGACATATATCATAATTTTTCCAAAGGCGCACTCGCTTAGCAAGCAAAAATGGCTTCCTTTCAAGATCGCATGCTCTATTTTTGCTTCGTCTTTCTTCTTTCAGCTTCTTGCTGAAAGACCCTTTTCCGATGTATAGCATCATTGTGTTTTTTTGGTTTTGCCATTTCTCAACCTCAGTATCCGAATGATCTTCTTTCTTCTTTTTATTCTTCCTTCTTCTTCTTTTCCGCATCCTGGTTTTTTGCTTCTTTCCTTTTCTTTCTGCCACAGAGATGGCAAGCCCCAATGTGGACTTTCCGGCCTGTTGATTGTGGTAGCGTGATGGGATGTGCCGGACAGATCATCATTTTTCCCCGGCAAACATTTGAGAAGTAGGCATGAAGATCGGATTGTGGGGGTGTTTCATTTCCCAGTTTTTCGGAGCAACTCATTTCTCCCGAAATGGCTTCATTAATAAGTCGAGTAGAGAGTCGGACCTGGAAATCAACTTTTTAAATTAATGATAACAAATAGGAATCAAAAAACAGGAAGTATAAGAGCAATGTTTTGACAATTTTAGAAGACTATGATTAGTAGAGACTATGAAGAGAATTGAGCAGAAATGCAACGGAAGGATGGAAAAAATGTAGGAAAAAGACCCAGCCAGCCAGTGGCGAGTGAGTCGGAATGAATGGCGGATTCTGGGTTTGCATAAATCTCATCGTCAGCTCCAAGAACACCACATCTGCTGTTACCACGCCCACAGAGCTTTTGAAGGCGGAGCAAAGATGAGAGGGAGGCGGAGCCGAGAGATGCCAAAAAAAAGACAATGTGCTTCTGGAATTTGGATTATCGATTGAATTAATAAAAGATAAAAACTCAAGTGTACATGTTATATTCCGGTTGAAACGGTGGTTTGGTTAGGCCGCAATCTACCCTATATTTTTGAAATCACAGCACAGAATGAATATCGAGACCCGGGGTCAAACTGAATGAACTGCTAGGCCAGCTGCCCATTTCAGATTTTACCAGTAATTTGTACATTTCCAATGAAAGTTGTCTGTGAGAAACTACTTTCTCAAAGACAAAAAGCGATTGTAGTTGATGACTATCATGCAGAATTGGAGAAGAGTAATTGTTGAAAGAAGTGGAGCCCTAGTTCTCGGTAAACTGTACTTTCTAGAAGATCTTCTGGATGTTCAGTGGTTATCTGTGTGTGTTGGATGAAGGAGTTACGAAATGAAATGATAAGTTTATTAGTAACAATTAACAGTTTTCACCCAGAATCACATTGTGTCCAACGAACGATTCTAGGTTTCTTCATAACTACAGTAATCCCACTGACTAGCCAAATGAGAACTGAATAGTCCATCTTCCCGATTCTTGTCGTCGTCGGTTGCATCAGTCTCAATTAGCACTGCAAACTTTGTGCGATCGTACAGAAGTAGTGTTTCCACAAATAATCACATTGTGTCCAACGAACGATTCTAGGTTTCCTCACAACTACCGTAATCTCATTGACGAGTTTGCTGACTAGTCCCCAGTAGTCCTCTACTACCTACCCATGAAAGATCTGAGATTTAGCTTTAATTTAAGACCCTAAGGTACGGCCAGTTTTACTCTAGGTCTACCCTTACTGAAAAGGAGTTATATTCTACGAATCTGATTAAATACGGCGTTACAAAATTTCCTTTTTCTGGATAATTCGCTTCTTTTCAGGTCTCTCAGCTTTCACAATCTGCGTAGTCGCCGTCCTATGTTTCTATTCCTTATTACTTGTCACTGAAGCTGATAAGAAAATTCTGAAATTAGTGGAGGCCTAGTTCTGGGTATACTGTACCTACTACCCATGAAAGATCTGAGATTTAGCTTTAATTTAAGACCCTAAGGCACGGCCAGTTATACCCTAGGTCGACCCTTACTGAGGGGCTATATTCTACGAATCTGATTAAACACGGCGTTACGAAATTTCCTTTTTCTGGATAATTCGCTTCTTCTCAGGTCTCTCAGCTTTCACAATCTGCGTAATCGCCGTCCTATGTTTCTATTGCTTATTACTTGTCACTGAAGCTGATAAGAAAATTCTGAAATTAGTGGAGGCCTAGTTCTGGGTATACTGTACCTACTAGAATGTCTTCTGGATGTTTAGTTGTTATCTGTGTGTGTTGGATGAGGTAGTCACAAAATGATATCAAGTGTTTATTGGAAACAATGAACAGTGTCATTCTGATGATAAGACGTACAACTGTGATAAATCTATGATGCTGGACCCAGATAGTCTAACTGGAACAATTGAACTGTTAACATGAGCTGAAAGTTATCTACGAATTGAGCTAAAACACTAAAGACATAACTTTCTAACTATGACGAAAAAGGGGGTTTAAAAGAATGAATCATCAGTGAGATAACATCAAACTTCAAAAACGATACAAAAAAAGAACATCAGGGATTGGTGAGAGACAATGCAAGGTAGGAAAGAATGGGGAGATGAGACTTATTTGAAGAAGTGATGAGCAAAAATTTATGGGAAGTGGTTTGTGAATTGGGGGCCTGGATGGGTAAGGAAGATGTGACAAAATGGAACAGTGGAGTGGTGTGGGTACGAAAATTGTAAAAGAATCTTGAATGTGAAAAATATTTTATCCAGCTCCTCTTGCCCGATCCTTTGCATCCTCAAACGTTCTTCTCATCTGCAGTTTTCTCAGATGATTCCTCTGTCTTGATTGTTGATGATTGTTGATTGTTGTAGGCATAATTTTTTTGAACGGCATGGAATCCATTGAATCCCCCCAAATCGTGGCACTGAGTCCATTGAAAATCTGACAGTCGTACTGAAAAGAGGTTATTAGAATTGATGGGAATGATAAAATAACATACCTTTGATATGGCTTCGAAAATATGACATCCGGTCTATAGACGGATCGTGATGCATCGGCAACCTCTCCATTTATCGTCAAGCATTGGAAGTGTTTCCATGATTCATGAATCAGCTCTCTCCCACTCTTCCATCTCCAATAGCTTCATTGCACTTTTCAGCTTTGACCACGGCCTTGTGGAATGGTTTCCTGGTTAACTTTTTCTTCTAGTCTTGATTTGCGATGAACATCCGGCAATCATTCTTGCATGACTTCGGTCACTTGATTCCTGAGTGGTTCCGGTTGCGGGAGATCGGCATTCCATTTGTTTCTTCAGCTTTCCATACTTGAACACCATTGGATCCATTACGGTCTCGAAATCTTGTAAGTGTGTCACGTCGACCTGATAAATGTATGATTAACCTAGTTTTGATGCCAAACTTCCCTACCAATCAAATATTTTTTGATCCCGAATGGACTGCGAGTGCGTCAATCATTTCCGGGCAGTCCACATTGGAACGGCATGCAGTCCATTGAATTCCTTGAAGTCGTGCTGAAAAGACGTTATTTGACTCGATGAGGATGATAAAAACACATACCTTGAACATGTTTGACATCTCTCGTCAAACATTGGAAATGTTTCCATGCATCCATTCCCCTTTAGTTTTTTCGCCCTTCTCCATTGTTCGTAGTTATCGGCATCCCCGGGCAGCCCGCTTCTTGTGTCGTAGCGGCCATTCTTTTCCAATCCAGTAGCCTCTTCTGCATGGTTTGACATCTTGATCGACTCCGAGTCGTTTTGGTCGCGAAACTCCTGCAGTCCATTTGAACTTGCACCTTGTTGCGAAGCTCTTGCAGTCCATTTGAATCTTCAATTTCTTGTATTCAACAATCATTCGATCCAATACGTTCTTGAAATCCTCCACGGTTAACAACACTAAAAAAATGAGATAACGCTATGGTAAAATGCAAAGAATGCACTTACTTCATTTGAGCAATTCGACAACAAAACATGGAGTTCTTGGAAGCTCGGTCATCATCATCGGCTCATGACGAGTGACCTGATAATTGTATGATTAACCTAGTTTTGATGCTGAACTCCCAACCATTGAAATATTTTTCAATCCCGGCTGTGTCAACCAATTCCGAGCTGTCCATTTTCGTCTTCTCGTTCCTCCAACAATCTTGCTTATTGAGTCGTTGTCCTGTTGGAATAGAGGTGTACCTGGAAATTGAGTGATTGGAAGAGTGCTGACAACAAATGGTGATGAGTAAACGGAAAGAAGGGAGATGAATTGTTTCTAGATGCGATTTTGTAAAAGAAACTGTGTGGAACATACCAGGAATGCAACAGCAGATCACAACAGGACAAAAACAAAAGATTAGAACGCGGTATGGCCGGTTAGTGCCGAAAAAGTGTTGGTGCGCGACCCTTTCGTCGGGTGTCCGTGGCCCTCCTGCAAACACCGCGCCGACAAATTGCGGACAATTGAAAAGACATGTGCAAGAGTCGAAGGGGGCGAAAGAATCCAGAGAAAAGGAACGTGAGCGCTGGAAGTTTCAGTTATGAACAAAGTCGGAGTGTACATGTTGAGAGATGATGACGGGATGAAAAAAAGAGATTCAGGAAGACGGGTGACACTTTGTTTTTCATGTGGATTTGTCAATTTGGGTATTTGTATCCCCTGCTGTTTTGCGCTCCACTTCTTATGGCTTTCCTGTATCTGAAAGAGAGTAGCTGAAGTAAATTGTTCTTTCTCTTTCGTAATCTAGCTCTGTAAAATCAACTTTTTGGTGGGATGTGTATGAAAGTTGTCTGTCAAGCTTATGAACAGCCCTTGACCCGGAAGAGTGAAGTATAGTCTATTGCACTAATAACAAACTGCTGACGTGCTAGTTTCAAAAATCGAAATGGTTGGTGAGAGTGGAATAAGAAATAGCACACTGATAAGAGATACACAAAGAAAAACGAGAGTGTTACACTGATAGGCAGTGGTTGGAGCTTCATTCGTATTTTCTGGCCGTCAGAAGATGGCCGCTCTTTTTTTGGATTTCTCTGAAGTTTCTGGTTTTCATTATTTGTTAAATTATTTGTAAGGTAATTCTCAGGACTTATAACAATAATATGTTTTTTGTTTCAGTATGGAAAAGCAAATTGTTATGAAAGAATGAAGTACGTCAGATTGCAGTTTCATCGCTTCGAACTCTTTTTTCAGAGAATCTTGTTGAATTCTACTCTAAGCAAGGGTCGGGACACAAAGAAGAGGAGAAGATGTTAGTTTGCCGTCTTCCGCCTTGTAATCCACATGGTAAATTGGAAAAACTATAACTTTTTATTTTGTTTTTTTGTAGGTCACCACCAACAGCAAATGGAAGAAGAAAATCAGAAGACCGCAATTGATGCGCCGAAGGATTGTAAGTTTTTTCTGAATTTAATTTTTAGAACTTGTCTCTCAGCATTCAGACATCGGGCAGTTGGCTGTCCAAGGAGCCACCTGCTTTACCGAGCATCTTGGAGTGATTTATCAAGAGCCATTGAGAGAGATGGAGATCGGAACAACAATCTCAATTAAACTTTTCGTGACTGAAAAGTGAGTATACCCCAAAGTGAATTTAGCTGAACTTTTTTTCAGATTCTATATATCTCTGCATTCACAAGAAGACCCCATCATCATCCCGCTGGCAATCTCTGTGGACACAGAGAATGAAGTGCGTTAGATTGCAGTTTCATCGCTTAAAACTATTTTCAGCGAATTTCGTTCAATTCAATGATTCGTAAGGACTGGGACACAGAAGAGAAAAGAAGATGCCCATTCGCCGCCTTCCGGCTCGTCAATATTCCAATCAAAGTGGGAGCAAGTGGATACGAGGTAAATCGGGAAAACTGTAACTTTACAATTTTTGTTGTAGGTCACTATTAATAGTGAATGGAAAAAAAGTTCGAGCACCGGCACACCTTCGAGCACGCAGAAGTTATTTCGTTTTTGCGGGGAGGTCAATGTAAAACATTGCGAAGTAACACGATCAGCGTCCAGCGAGCAGAATGGGTCAAATGCTTTCCCATGAAAAAGAAGAAGAAGATGAAGAAGAATATGAAGAAGAAGAGAATATGTAGTTATTTAATTCTTTCTCTTTATCATGTTTTTATTTTTCATTTATAACTTTAAATATTAATACCAATAATAAACATATGTGAACAAACATTGTGAAAAAAACGAAGATAAGAATGAAAACTGATAACAGTATAAAAAGACACGTGTTTGTGGAGTAAAAAAAACTTTGGTACAACTTTTGGGTTTGTTGTTTTATTTCCCTCTTTTATTTTTTATATCCCTCTTTGTTTTGGTATTCCCCTCTTTTTTGGGTTCTATCCCTCTTTATTTTTTATTTTCCTCTTTTTTGTTTTTATTTCCCTCTTAATCTCATTTCCCGCACTATGCCTTCATTTCCCCCTGAAAACTGAATTTCCTCCTATTTCCGAACAGAGCCGAAATTTGAACATCGCTACACGTTCGAACACGCAGAGGTAATATCGTTCTGTGGAGAAGTTAGCGTCAAACTATGCAAAGTAACACGACCATCTCATGAGTCCACCGAGCAGAATGAATTCAGTAATGCGGAAAAAGAAAAAGAAGAAGAAGATCAAGAAGAAGAGAAAATGCAGTTTTTAATTTCTTTTTATTCATCATGTTTATATTTTTCAATCATAATTTCAAACAGTAATACAAATAATAAACTTTGGTGAACAAACATGGTGAACAAAACAAAGAAAAGAATGAAAACTGATAACAATAGGAAAATACACGTCTCTGGGGAGTGAATAACAATAATAACAATAGGAAAAGACACGTCTTTGGCGAGAAAAAAAGTTGAGTAGTTGAGTACGATTTTTGTGACAGAAGGTTTATTTCCATCTTCATTGTTTTCATTTCACCCCAATTTCCAAACAAAACCATTATACTTGTGTCATAAACGGCTGATCAACTGAGGAAAACAAGGCTATTCCTTCTTTTTGGCATTCCGTGTTTTTTTCTGATTCACGAGCTAATTCTAACGTTGATGACGGAAAGTGGCAGCGGAATTATTGTAAACCGTGCTCATCGAGTTAGTGAGCGTGTGTGGTGATGTGTAGAGAGGAAGAGAAACGATTACCGCAATTTAGGAGAACAGGGGTTGGGAGTGGAAAGAAAAGTGAAAGAAAAGGTTGAAGTTTTGAAAATTTATAAAGCACGAACATTTAAAATTAATTATGACAATTAAAATCTGCATATCATGGCCGTCGGGCAGTCCCTTCCTCCTGTCACGGGACTGCACGTTTCTTTTTCATGTTTCGGTGCTCACTGGTTGCAGCTTCGTTGCTCTTCCAGTTGGAGGGGCGGGCTCCAGTCATTGTCGACAAGTCCCTTGTCTGCCATGTGGTCGTCGTCCTGATCGGCGTTGCTCGGTTCGTCGATTGGAAGAGCAAGATCTGAGAACCAACTGATTGAATCATTTTGAGAGCAAGTTTCCAACCTTGTTCTTTTTGTTTGAGTCAACGAGGGAGACGGCACCAACCAACCGTCCCCGGGCAGCTATCCCGAACATTCCTGGCTGCCCACCGTTCTTGTTGATTGCATTTCCTCGATTGCTTCATTGTTGGGACAGCGCCATGCTGTCCCGGGGCAGCCCCTCCTTCCATGGGCTGCCAATCTGATCGGCGTTGGTTTCTTCGTCGATTGGTGCACCACGATCTGAGAACCAATTGATTGAATCATTTTGCCGGCTAGTTTTTCACCTTGTTTTCCTGTTTTTGCTCAACGAGGGGGACGGCACCAACCAACCGTCCCCGGGCAGCCGATCCCTAACATTCCTGGCTGCCCACCGTTTTTGTTGATTGCATTCGCTCAATTGCTTCATTGCTGGGACAGCTCCATGTCGTCCCGAGCAGCTCGGTCCTGCCGTGGGCTGCCAACCTGATCGGTGCTGGTTGGTTTGTTGGTTCGGTTGGAGTACGAAGACCTGAGAATCAACTAATTGAATCAATTTGACAGCGAGTTTCTTACCTAGTTTCTTTTCATGAACCAAGGAAGGGGGACGGCACCAGCTAACCGCCCCCCGGGCAGCCTATCCCTAACTTTTCGGGGCTGCCCACCGTTTTGTTGGTTGCACTGATTGCTTCATTGTGATGAGTGTTTCAGGCCGTCTCGGGCAGCCCCCTCCTGCTCTGGGCTGCCCTCATCTTTGCTTCCTCGGTCGGCTGTTTTTGCTCATCCCCTTTTGATTGTCTCCTTGTGCATTGCCTGATGAAACATTTGTTGAATGTGATACGCCTGTGAAATTTCTACCTTCCGGACACTCTGTCTCGGGGCACCCAAGTACCACTTTTCAGGCAGCTCTGTCTCCTTTCATCAGCTCTTAGGACGTTGGGTGCTTCCTTTTTGTTGGGGGACAGTTCCTGGGGATAAAAGTGCCCCCCTGCCATGGGCTGCCATCCAATTCCTTTTTGGCTACCGAGCGACGAATGAACATCTGAGAATGAACTGATTGAATCAATTTGGACGCCTAGCTTTTCACCTTAGACACGTTCTTGTATAAGGGGGAGTCGGCACCAACCAACCCCCGGGCAGCCCATTATCAGTTTCTCGGGGCTGCCCAACGTCCCTTCTGCTTCTTGACGAGTTCGCTTTAATCATTGTGGGGGCAGCTATCAGGTGCCATGGGTTCCCATCCAATTCCTTCCTGTTCGTCTACCGACACATGGAGATCTGAAAATAGACTGGTTAAATTGATATGGACGCCAAGTTTCTTACCTGTGGCATTTTCTCGAATGAGGGAGGGGGGTCGGCACCAACCAACCCCCCGGGCAGCCAATTACCAGCTTTTCGGGGCTCGCAACGTTTTTCGGTGTTTCGTTCCATTTGCTTCGTTCCATATTCGTAGACTCTTCATTTTCTGCATACGGGTCGTTTTTCTAGTCGCTTCTCAACCGGTTGATCTATTGAACGGCTGATGATCGATCACTTGATCATGTGAAGGTTGAATGCAATTTGATGGTAAGTTCGTTACCGTTGGGGCCTTGCTTGTGATGGGATCTATCCCGAGTCAGCGAACCACCGGTTTTTGAGCGCCCAATCTTCTCACCATCAGACTTTCGGAATATTGGATGTTTCTTGAGGGGACAGCTTCCAACGCTGTCCCAAGGCAGCCCCTTTACTGGGGCGCCATCCTGATCCTTATTTTTTGAGTGTGGGGGGGGGGGTCGGCACCAACCAACCCCCGCGCAGCCCATTCCCAATTCTTTTTCCGGGCTGCCTCCATCTGCTGTCGGATCCTCTTCAGTTGGTTTATCGTTTGAGCGTATGATGACGATTGTTTTGGGCTTTTGGGACGTGGAGTTTTTTATGAGGGGACAGCCTCCTGCTGCCGTCCCCAGGCAGCCCCTTTCCTGTCATGGGGCTGCCATCCTGATCCTTCTTGGTTGGTTTGCCAATCAGTACACGGTGATGACAGGATACTGGACGATGACACGAGGTTTGTTGATCGGTCCACGAATGGAAACGTTGGCGTAGGCTTATTGAACCGGTTTGGATGGTTATGGCTTTTTTTGAGTCAGGGGGGTCGGCACCAACCAACCCCCGGCCAGCCCATTCCCAACTCTTCGGGGCTGCCCAGCATCTCCTGTTTTCCGAGTTCCCTCGTTCTATTTTTGTTGCCTTTTTTGTTGTCCCGGTGGTGCTTTCTCCTGTCATTAGCTGCCCTTCTAGGTGCTTCTCCGATTGGTTGTTCGGTCATGTGTTGAGCGATTGATTGGCTATCTGATAAAGTACTAGTTCATAAAGATGCCACTGTAAATTGCCTA
Organism: Caenorhabditis becei; assembly: GCA_900536315.3. Lineage (NCBI taxonomy): Eukaryota > Metazoa > Nematoda > Chromadorea > Rhabditida > Rhabditidae > Caenorhabditis > Caenorhabditis becei. The sequence continues at coordinate 311,843 of LR540046.1, read as the reverse complement.
CCACTCCGGCCTCTTTTTACTGAAGGTACGCCTCCGATCCATTCCGGGGGCAGCTACTTCAAAGTTTTCCGGCTGCCCCCTCTTCTCTTTTCTTTTTTGAGCCGTGGAGTTGTTGAACTTATATCGTGGGGACGACTCCCGCCGCCGTCCCCTGGCAGCCCTTGTTCTGCTCCGCGGCTGCCTCACACATCTCCCTTCTCCGTCGGTCGGTCGTCTTTCACTCGCTGACCTGACAAATAGTTGGTTAACTAAAATTCAGTTCTGATTTCCCACCATTCAGTTTTTTGGGGCTCGCATCATTGGTTCCCGGGTAGCCCATTCCCAGTGGGCCTACTCAAATCCTCATCAATTTGGCTTTCGGTCTGCTGTGACGAGTGGTTTATCTAGAAATTGACTGATTGAAAGCACCGTATTAGCCGATGGTGATATGGGAAACGGAAAGAAGAGAGATAGACCAAATTGTATATGCACGATGCGATTTTGAAAGACAAATTGTGGAAAACTGAGTAGAAATGCAAAAGGCGACAGGAAGAAACGAAGGAGGGAAAAGGGGCCAACTGGTCAGTGCCGAGACAGCCAAGGCGAGTGGACGATTGGGGGTCCACGCACCATTCGTCGCTGCCCGTCGCCTGCCCGTAAACACCGCAAACACCGACAAATTGCGGACAAATGACATGCAGATGGTCCGTGACGAGAGGGAGTTCAAGACGAGATACGGAAGAGAAAAAGACAGTGATCGGTTTGAATTCCAGTTGTTTTGAGTGAATGCAAATGAGAACCCGAGTGGGTTTGTCATTCTCTGCTTCAAAAGTCTCTGAGAAATGATGACAGAGAATCGAAAGAGAAGATCAAAAGGTTCTTTCTAGGAAAACATGATATGTTGCTGTTTTCGTAAAGACTTTTCAGTTCATTTGTTGTTTTTCACATTTCCGTTCATTTTAGAGCTTAGAAAACTGCAGTTTGATCACTGTAACTGAAACTGAATTCTACCATCACCAGAAGCAAGAAGCAAAAGAACCGCACACTGTGTTAGGAATCAGATCACCGGTTTCAACCAATACACAAACCACACACAACACAAAAGTTAACAGAATCAGTTCATTAACAAGTTCCAACAGAACAAGAAGTTCTAACAGAACAGAAGGTAAGCGATGCGCATGAGCGCCAAGGTCCAGCAAATTATGCATATGAAGCACTTGAGGAACAGGAGGACGATGTTTCTCGGGTGGTGGAGGAGGAGGAGGACGCCCAAGAGGATCGGGCCGATGATGTCGAGCTGGAATATAGAAAAATGCGTCAAATTCGACAAATGCTACCCCATCCCCCACTCCAACCGGCTCCGGGACATTTCGTAGCCGGTCGTTTCGTAGCCGGTCGTTTCGCAGCCAAACGCACTGTTTTTTCGCTGTTTTTTCGGGTTGTCTGGGTCGAAAGTATGAAGTTCACTTCTAAAAACGTTTAAATGATCTTTTTATTCAATTTTTCATACTTTCCGACCCAAAAAACCTGGAAAAACAGCAAAAATACAGTGCGTTTGGCTGCAAAACGGCCTGGCTGCGAAACGTCTCGTTGCGAAATGTCCCGGAGCCCTCCAACCCACTTACACTGCTGGCGCAATACATGACGATGGCCTGGTCGGGGTTCATCAGATGGCGCGGCGCACAGAAGTCCGGATCCGGGTCGAGGGACACCATGCTGAACTTCTAATTAGAAAGAGAGAGAAAAAGTAATAGAAGGTATTTTGGATCTGTCCGGGTTGAGCGGTCCCAACGGGAAATAAAGGTCCCATGAAATAAATATGGGTCCCATCATAGAGAAAAAGGTCCCAAAATTGGAGCTGGTCCCAACCGGATAAAAAGGTCCCATAGACAATTAAAAGGTCCCATGAAAACTATAAAGTAATTTTCATGTCTTCAATATAAAGTTTCCTGAAACTTTACAGAAAAGTGGAGTCCAGCACCAAGAGCCAGTATCCAATACCTTTTTCGTGAAATAAGCTTCTGGTGACCGCTCTTTCATGGGATCTTTTTATTTTTCATGGGACCTTTTTTCTTATTGGGACCTGCTCCATTTTTGGGATCTTTTTTTTCAATGATGGGACCAATATTTATTTTATGGAACCTCTACTTTCCTCATGGGACCTCCATTTCCCGTTGGGACCGTTCAACCCGTAACAGACCGGTATTTTCAGTGTTGAGAAACACAGTACAGTTTGTAAAATAAGAAAAATCACAGAAATTGCAAAGAAAAAATCTTTATGACATGGGCCGACATAATGGGATAAGACAAGAATCATTGAGAAGCCATGAAAAATAGTAGAATCAAGGAGAAACGCGTTGGCAGTAAGGAAAATACTGGAACATTCGAAAAGCAAGGATTGGAGGAGTTGTTACAATAGGAAAAAGCCAATGAGAATGAGGAAAAAGAGAACATGGTGAAATCAGCGTGGAGAGTTCAAAAATAGAGATTTCTGGCGGTCAGGGAGGTTCAGGGAGAGAAGAAAAGAATATATTGGAAAATTTGAAAAGCTAGAGTTTTATATGTTTTCTAATAGGAAAAAGCCAATCTTGCAGTGCGTGACGTCCTGATGCTGAGTTGTCCGACCATCGGTTTTCATCTCTTCAGCTCCAATCGGGCCACCAGTTGCCAGAGTTGCGTCACTGTTGACGACGGTGAGAGATGGGATGTCTGCGGGTAGTCCAAGATGGTTAGCTTCAATTGCTGGTAGGTCGACTTCCATGTTTTGAGCCCCATCAGCTTGAACCTCTGGACAGTGGTCAGCAGGAGCTTGACAGCTGGCCGAAATAGCAGAATTAGTGACGGCGGTTGACTGAGATCCAGCAGAAACATTGATTGCTGTAGGGACATCGGCTGAAAATCAGTAAGTTAGGATAGAAACTAGAAAACCATGTAAAACTCACACTTTATCATATTGTCAGGTGAAATGGCGGCCGGAACTTTATTCTGGTTGGCTTCGACTCTTGGTGCTTTATGAATCTCGGTTTCAATCGGTTTTTGAGCTGCATTAGCTTGAACCTCATGGTTCTGGACAACAGCAGCTTCTTCGGTAACCGGAATGACTGGAGTAGTGACGATGGCTGGTTGAGATCCAGCAGAAGCGTCATGGTCGTCCACATCCATTCTCTCAACTTCGTTTCGGTGTATGGTAGCCGGAACTTTATGATTGAGCGCTTTGTTGACCAGATTGTTGACGACGTTTGCCTGAGGAGAGATGGTCCCCGGAACCTCTTGATCATCCGACTCCATTCTCTCAGGTTCATCTACAGAGGCAGCACGAACTCTTCTGATCCTTGGCGGCAACTCTTGGAGATCCAGAAGAAGCTTCATGGTCGTTCACATCTATTCTCTCAACATTGTTTGAAGATACGGTAGCTGGAGTTTCATGGTGGAGCGCTTGATTGACCAAATTGTCGACTGCAATAGCTTAATCCTCACGATTATTGATGCCACTGGCCGGAGCTGCAGAGTTGTCGACGACTTTTGCCTGAGGAATGTCCGCATCCTCCAAATCATCCGATTCCATTTTCTTCGGTTCAACTGGAGAGGCAGCAGTCGAACTCTTCTGATTGTTGATGGCAACTGGCGGAGATCCAGCAGAAGCAATTGCCGGAGAGTCATGGCCGGTTGTTGGTACACTTCCAGATTGGACGGAAGCCGTTGCTGGTTTCGGAGTATTGGTGGGATCTGAAAGTCAGGAATTCATGTTAGAAAACTGAACCTTTGCTGGAACTCACTTTCAATGATGCCTGCGTCTTTGAGTGGAGACAGCTTTCACTACATTTTTTCTAACTCTAAGCCAGTAGAGCTTACTTCTTTCGAAGTCGTTGTGGTACTCCGGAACTTCTGAAAAACTTCATTTTCTTTCGGATGTTCTTGGTTTAGTGTTACCTAGGCCAAGTCTTCCTAAATTTTGAAGGTTGCGCTGATGGAGCTCTTCCGGAGTCTCCACTTCTCCGACTTCTTGTGGCAAGGCATGACTTGCGGTGCTGGGGTCGACTGGGGCAGCCTGGAACGAAACGGTTGGAAGTGTTGTAGAATTAAAGCCTGCCATGCTTATAGTAAATCTTCTTGGCGGTGTAGGCAACCGTTTGATTCCAGCGATGCTCCACTTGGTCGTTGTTCATTGTCAAGATATTACTGGAGCTATTGCGAGAACATTTAGAAAAATGACAGAGATATAGGTTAAGGTATTGAAAGTGAGTGCATATCTCAGCACAACACAAGAAATGAGAACAAAAAAGGTAAAAAGTAGACAAATTGGAAAAATTGGTACTTTATCGATGTGTTGATACTTTACAGAGTGATGAGGTAATGTGAAATTCTACAAGTCGAATCGGGTGGAAAAGGAATGGGAGTTACCAGCAAATACAATTGGAACAGGAGAGGGAATTGAATAGGTTACGGTAAGTTGCGGCTGAAAAGCTGCCAAGCACTCAATGTTACGTGCATCTTGAACTACAGTAACCTTCGTGTCACTTGAGATGGGTTACTGTAGTTCCTAGTACCAAGGCTTATTTTGTGGCAGTGAGAGTGTTTAGCAGTTTTTCAGACATGGAGATTTGTAGTCTACTGTCCGGTGGAAGAGTTGGCTGGTTGCGGCGGAGACATTGGAGCGGCGGAAGGAGACGGAGTGGCAGCGGTGTTACACGGCATTGGAGTCGAGGAGGCGGCGGTCTGAAACCAAAACATTAGCTTTTAGATCTCTGGAAGATTTGCGAATTCACCTTGTTTCCCTTGACGTCAATGACCAAGGTGTGCGGCTTGGTGCGAAGGTTCCATGGCGCCAGTGTCGAGTAGCGGGCGGACATGTTCTTCGAGACGTTGTCCTTCTGCTTCGGTTTCTGGAAACGTTCAAATTTCATCTATTGATTTATTCGGAAAGCTCACGGCTGGCATTTTTGTTGGTTGAGGAGTCACTGAAGCTGAACAAGCTGGAAATTCATTAACCCTGACTAAAACTGAGAATCCACCATCACCAAAAGAAAAAGCAGTGGGAAAAGAAAGAAGAACCACCGGGTTAGGAATTAGAGTACGGAATTCAACCGGAACACACACCACAAACAACAGAAGGGTTAACAGGGTAAGTAGTAGTTTATTCGGCTTGGCAAAAGACAAGGTAGGCAACGCGCAAGATGGCCGAGGTGAAACAGACCACAACGATGAAACGGTTGATGTCAACCATGATCTCGCGTCTCGGGCGGCGAACGAGCAGGGCCATTCCGAGAAGGATTGGGACAACGACGTCTAGCTGGAAAAGCCAACTAAACCTCCGCCCCTACAGTAACCCACTCACCGGCGAGTTGTACATCAAGATTACGTACTGAACCGGGTCCATACGGTTTCTGGGGAGGCAGAAATCGGGATTGAAGTCGTAGTCGACCTCTTCGTCCATGCTGAACTATTGGTTAGAGAAAGAAGGAAAAAGGAACAGAAAAGGTATTTTCAGTGTTAGAGAACACATTTGTGTTGGTAAAAATGAAAAAAATACACCCAGAAAATTCCAAATAAAAATGTCTTTATGTGCAGGGAACAAAATATGAGTAGGACAAGAATCAGTGTGACAAGATGACAAATAGGAGAATCGGGATGAGAAAAGATCAGTTGTAGGAGTTTTTTTCTAATCAGACGTCAAAATATACAGAGCAAGCGCTGGAACTTCGAGAGCTACCTTTTGGTTCTGAATTTTCAGAACTCGAAATTGGTGTGAATGGTGGACTGAAAAGTTGGAATCAGTGAGGGTGAGAGACTATGTCTAGTAGAAGAGGATTGGCTAGCGTCGACTATGTGTAGAAAATCATGCTGACAGGAAATAGCGAGCTAAGGGAAGCCATGACAGACAACTATTCCAGAGTTCAAACCAAGAGACCATGCCGTCCAAAATCATAGAAAATATGATAATTGAAACCACGATCACTTGGTGTACCAGCATCCAGCGATAAGCAAGCAGCTCAGCACCACAACCCCAATAATGCACTTGGACATGAAAGCGCACTGTAAGCCGAGCAACGCGTAAACAGAGAGACATGCAAGAACCCACGAATCCGAGCACTTGCATCTGGTGCTGCTCCTCCTCGTCGTCGACGCGTGGGGGGTTGACGTATGGTGCGATGTCGACCTCGAATTGGATGGAGTTCAGGGTGCTGATGGTCTGGAATGACTTTCAGGTTAGTTTGCTGAGGACTTGAGGTGCTTACCGATGTGCTGACGAAGGGAGACTTCAGAAGTCCTTTCGGGTTGATCTCGGCATCCTCCACAACTTCATTGACCATTTGAGCGACCACTTCAGCGACAACAGCAGTGTCATCCTTCTCCACCTCGCTGGCAGTAGCATCTGGAGTGTTGACCACTGGATCAGTGGTTTCGGCCATCTGGAAAAAAGGCGGGGATTTGAGAAGAGAATAAATAAAGCAAAAATGGGTAGAGATAGTAAATCAGGTTTCAAAACCTGTCAAAAAAAGATAAAATATTCGGAGAAAAAATAATCGAATAGATATGGTGTTATTATATCAATGAATTTAAGGAGTATCAATGAATTTTGAGGAATTTTACGAGAATTCAGGAAGGAAGAAGATCATGGTCAATTGAAACAATAGATATACATACCGTTGCGGCATACGGCAGGAGTATGCGCCCTACTGCACAGGCACCAAAAGAGTGTGGGTAAGCGAGAGATTTTTCTCTGATTTGTCTGCCGTCTCTCGTTTTCTCACACTCTTTTTTGTTCGTCCAGTAGAGCGCATACTCCTGCCGTATGCCGCGACGGTAAAGTTAGAGAGATCTTCTTTATCTGGAGCTGCTTGGCTTGTCGTCTTCAAGGCGTGTCGATGTCGTTGAAGCCCAGGACGACCTCCTCCTGCTCCATGGCCTCGGCGGCGCCGAAGCACTTGCACCCCGGGATGTGGAAGACCTCCCTGAAAAAAACCGTCTTATGAAGTCACTCCTATTCTGTAACTTACTCGGGGTACTTGCTGAGATCAGCCTCGAAGATGACGACCTTGCGGGGAGCATCGCACGGATCTTCGATCTCGTCGTGGTCGCGCTTGCGGGACACCGGGAAGACGAAACCGTTGTCCCCCCAGAAGACACGGTTGTGGTTGCGGTGGAAGATTCTTCCGACCTCCAGGTCGGCGGAGTCTGAAAATCGGAGGTTCAAACTACTTTTCTACTTTTCTAATAAACTAAAAACCACCAAAAGCAGGGGAAAAACCAAAATCAATCACACCATTACACTTACTGTCCCGGAAGTCATAAAATAATGAAGTTTCACGTCCTAGAATAATAAACCCTCTTATGAAACGATGACCACAGATACTGAGTTTAGTTCAGCCTATCTCCTATCTCACCACATGTGGCCCCCTTTTCTCCATGCAAAACTAACCGTCAGACTCCTCTTCCTCCTCGAATTCCGACTCCGACTCCGACTCCTCGTTGGCGTCGTTGTTATGAGCGATCCACATGGCTGCCCAGCTGGAAGGAACATAAGTTTCTCGAAATTTCAGTTCGGACACCCACTTGTCATCCTGGTGCAGGCCAGGCGGCTCGTTCTCCACATCGTCCATGTCCATGTCCTCGTCGAAGCCAAAGTCCGGGTAGTCGCGGCGGGCCATGATGTACAGAAGTTACTATGGGAAAAAGGAATTGATTAGAGCAAAAATAAGTACAAGTTCAAGAGATTAAGGTAAAAATTGGTAGAAAACCAATGAGAATTTAGAGAAAATAGTAATGGAATGCGAAATTGAACCATTTATCGAAATTTGGGGCTTGATGAGAGAAGTAGGGAGATTTCATGAGAATTCAGGAATGACTTGATGGAATTTCAGAAATTTTTCAGTTCAGGTGAGACATTTTTGAGATGCGAAATAGATTTTCGGTTTTCTAGACGGATGTGAATGAAAATGTAACGATACAAACGATTATGATGAACATCGGGTAACGGAACTGGGTTTTCAGGGCAGGACAATACGGAAGTTGAAAAATGAGAAAGCTACCATAAGAATGGATTCGTCGAATTGGGCCTTGGCTCCGCGACATTTCGCTAGCGTGAAATATTGAAACCCGACGTTTCGCAACTTTTCCACGTTTCGCAACCGTATCGTTTGGAAACCAGACGATTCGCAACCGTGACCCTTCAAAACTGGACATTTCGCTACTGGTACACGTCGCAACCAAAAAAGTGATGGCAAAAAGCTGCCTTTTCCAGCAAAAAAATGGTTTCGACGAGTGCCAGTAGCAAAATGTTCAGTTTCGAAGGGTCACGGTTGCGAATCGTCTGGTTTCCAAACAATACGGTTGCGAAACGTCCGATTTCGAAATGACAAGCTAGCGAAATGTCGCGGAGCCTGGGTGTTTCAGGGCTATTTTCGAGGAGTCACAACGCAGAATTACAATATGAACAGAGGATAGGGGAAGTACTATACGGAGTTTCGTTGAAATTTCAAAATTTGTACGGAACTATGGAGATTTTTGAGATTTTGTTGAGATTTTCTAAACGACTCTTTTAAAAAAAAGCTTGTGAGACAAACGTTTACAAGAAAATGGACTGGAGACTTGGTTTGCAAGTCGAGATCAGGATTACAGTTCAAATAGGCTAATGAGAGAAGGAAGAACTATGAAAGGTAGAAAATTGGAAACTTGTTCAGATCCGGAGAGATTTTCGAGATTCGAGTGAGATTTTCCAAACGAGTCTGAACAAAACCTTGAGGAACAATCAACTAGGAGACGGAATGAACTAATGGGTCAGAATTTTCAGATCAATTTCATGTTGACACTACAGAAGTTAGATTAAAAAGAACTAGCATATGTGGAAGCGTTAAAACTTTGAGATTCGCACGAAAGTAAAGAGATTTTCGAGATTCGAGTGAGATTTTCTTCATGGACTTGGTTGAAGAGCTAGTGAGACGAACTAGTGAGGGAGCGGATCAGTGGATCAGGATTTTTGAGGGATACAACTGAAGAGTGTGGAAATGAGGTAGGGAACTACCAGATGTAGTTAAGGGTCGCCGAGACCACGTCCTTCATCTCGACAATCTTGTCCTATAAGTCAAAACATCATGCAAACATGCGATCCCACTCTAACTCACATTGTACTCGACATACTTGATCCGACGGCCGCAGGAGTCGCAGAGCTGAGGCATCTGAAACACAATTGATTGGAGGCATTCTCTGTTTCTGGGGTCGCTTACCACTTTCCAGACATTGAAGCTGTGCTTCGGGACGCCCTCGATGATGACGAGCTTCTTGGTACGGCAGCAGTGGAAGAACACCTCCATGTCCCCGTTGCGGTTCTGGAAGTGAGGAATGAGGGTCGAGTTAGGAGAACATGACATAGAAACTCACAACGTTCCACTTGGCATCTGGAGGGTGGTTGCAGACAGGTGCTGGCGGCTCCGGCTTCTTCTCCGACTTGCGCGCTTGCTTCTGAGCCTTCTTCTGGAAATGAAAAGTAAGAAGTCTGAAGGGCTAGAGGAGTAAAAACTCACCCTTCCCATGATGCAGATGAGCAGTGAGCAGAGTTGGTGTAGACTGCGGGAAGTGGAAGTTGATTAGTTAAACAAGATAGAAAGGTAAAAAGGTAATTATGGTTGTAAAACCAGTCAGAAAAAAAATTAAAAGGAGAGCGGGGAGGGATGTGTGAAACGAACGATTCATTGAGTTGAGAAACAAGATGAGAGGAGGGAAAAAAGGATGGATAAGGTGGAAATCTAGCCAGATCTAACAATTGCAAGGAGAAAGGAATGGAGCCAAGAATGAGGAGAAAGTTTGGGAAGTGAAGACTGTCCGAGGGGTACGGTAGCCGCTTCAGGAACGGAATGTCATGATCATGATCATCATGATGCAAGAACAGGTTCCTGTAGCGTATGTCACGCGAACGCTTGCGTGAAACTACACTAAGCTTGCAGTTCGAGGTTTCAGCGCTTTTGGCAGAATGCCAAGTGGTGGGGAGCCTGATGAGCAACTCAAAAAAGCGCGCGAACTTGAAATTGTACGTTTTTAGAGCGCATGTGCTAGGCGACCAATCTCCTCGGACAGTTTGTAGGGTTACTGGAACAGGAATGGGGACCATAATCATTTGGTCATAGATGCCAGGGGAATTGAGGAATTATTCGGTATTCTGAGCCTTCACATGTTTTTGCATTGATTTCTGCGACGGCTTTTGTTTCTCTTCTGAAACAACCTTGTATTCGAGTTGATAGACACCACGGATTCGACTCTACTAGTCGTTTCGCTTCTTTTCCCGTTAGTTTGAGGGCGAATCACGAGAGAAATGGGCGGAGTTACGCGGCGCACGTCATGTTTGCCTACCGTATACCCCCCGCGTCCTCTTTCATCTCGCCGCAAACTAATTGTCTACTGAAATGACGATGTGGCTCTATTCCTAACTTCTTACTTCAAATTCCAGGAAACAAAAGAAGGGATCGTCGTGAAAAGTGAAGTTTACATTCAGTCAGCTAACTTTATGACGTGGCAAACTCTCCATTTCCTACTTGAAATGAAGTTCGAGGTATTCCACTTGTCCCGTGTCAGTTGAGCCTATGACGTGGCAAGCACCTATTTCCTATTTGATCGGAAGCTCAACCTCACTTGTCACGTGTCAGATGCGCTTATGACGTGGCGGCCAACTTGCGGCTAATGAAGACCCCAAATGCCCGCTTTACCAGTTCACTAGTTCTGTCTTGAAAGGATCATGGGGTGCGAGCAACCAGCGCGGGAACCCCACATAAGCGCGTTCATATTCAAGACCACCTTGTTAGGAATCTGACCACCCTGTTAGGAATCATCTGAACAAACTAACCTGTCGCTTCGGCATCAGGGGCTGCTTGGAATCCGTCTCGTCGTCGCCATCCTCCCCACTCGAGGTCCCACTCTTCGGAATGTTCGTGGCTAGAGAGATGGCTGCCATCTTGCCGCATGCCGTCGCAATCTGAAAAGTGGGCGTGTCGAAAAAGTAGAGGAATGGGAGGAGCGAGGAGGTACCGCAAGCTTCTGACTTGGTTACGTGGGTTCTGACTAGCACAATTTTTGTCTATTGTCAAGGGTACAAAATGAAGAGAGGCTAGAGAGTCCCGTGGTTTGAAGGAAAAAGAGGAAAAGTGGTGGTATGTGACGTAAGAGCCCTCCCTCACCATTTGAGCGCAGGTACGAACGTCGGCCGCGTTGTGCTCATCAGATTTGATGACTGGAGTCGTTGAGCTCTGGAATTGAGGGTTACAGTCCGTTTGGCTAAACGTCAAGCCAGTTCGGACCGATTCTTGCACTTACGCTGGTGAGAGATGACGACGGAGGAGCAACCGACGACGTTGTGCCATTGGCCTTGTCCGAAATGGCTTGCTTCGCTTCCATCTTTTCTTCCTTCCCTCCGATTCCTAGAAAATGGCTCTATCGTTGGAAGCAGTGCCGAAATGGGTTATGGGGTGTGTAATTGGCACTTTCTAGGGGGGCCGTGAACGAAACTGAGAATCAATGAGTTGAGGGGCGCCCAACAAGATGAAGGGCGGAGTCGGTGCAACTACAAACCCCAGGAAAAAGTGAGAATGGGAGGAGAGAATGACAAATGACATCTGGAAATGAGAGAAATCAATAAGAAACTGGGAAGGAACGACGAAGGAACTGAAAGACGCCGGAAATTGAGGAAACAGAGCAAGAATAAAAGGAGAAGGAGCTAGTTTGAGCATTTGGGGTGAGATTCGAGGAAAATGAGTGGTTTTCAAGGTTACTGAACTAGATCGCTGCCTGGAGCATACTATTTCAGTGTACAACTCTGAAATTTTGAAGTGTCAAGATTAAATTCTAAAAGTTAGTGAATTGATAGAATATCCTGTCACGTTTTTATTGAAATTTGAGGCCACGCGTTTGAAAAAGCATTTTTTACTTAGAAATGAGCTAGTCCGAAGGCTCTGAACTTAAGAGCAGCAAGTTTTTCTTATAATCTAGCTATAAACACGTTTTGGTGCCTTGAACTTAACGTCTGTATGTGTTACAGGATTTCGAGCTAACTGGTAGACTCTGAATCCTTTCGCAACTCTTTCATGTCGAAACTGGCTCATTTCGAAACCGTTTACTTCGAAACCATGGAAAACGTGAGCTTTCCCATAAATTTCCATTGAAAATCTACGAAAGATTACGTTTATCTTGGTTGCGAAACGAAAAACAGTTACAAAATACACCAGTTTCGACATGAAAGAGTTGCAAAACGATGCAGAGTCTACTGGTTACTCTGGACCCTTAATGGTAACTTCTCCCAGATAAAATTGTGAGATCAAGTGTTCAAGAACACCCCCCCCCCCTTATCCTCACATGTTCCTTCCTAGTGAAGTCACGATGTCTCGTGGAAGAAGAGACAAAATGTATCTTCCAGGGAAGACGATTGTAGTTAGAAAGGGAAATGTGAGATGATGAGAATTTGTGGGATCAGGAGAATGAAGTTCATTCCGTGTACCTCTACGTGAACAGACCTAGAAGAAAATGATGTCGTTCGCTGGTTGCCAGTCGCCCACGGAATCCTTTCTTCTTGGCTTCCCACGCGATTCTGGAAACGAGGAAGTTATAAGTTACTGGAGACTGGGATTAGAGAAACTGGCCTGGATACGGTAGTTCCTGGAGAGCGTTGGCTGACTGAATTCCATGGAAGATTGAAATGTTGAAGAAAAAGAAAAGATACAATGAAAATAGCAAAAGGTCAAGGAACCTAATGACAAAATCGAGAAAAAAGATAGGAAAAATGAAAACCACGACACAACATTTTATGCTGATTACAAAAAAGAAGTCAATTTGAGGGAAACGCAAGCATAGTGATAGAAGATTCAGCTACCGTAATCCGAATTTGGCACCTACAGTTATCCGTACACTCAAACTCGGATTCTGTTAGCTAGCGGCATAAGGTAATTGAAAGTTACGAAATTGTTTCAAATTCAGTCACCGTAACCCATTTGGAACTACGGTTACTTAGATTTTGACTCGTACGGAAACCGGGTATCAGCTACAGTAACCCAAACCCCCTTCACTTTCACTCAAGTTAATGCAACCTGATTTCAGCTACCGTACTCCAACTATCCGTTACCGTAGCCAATTGTTACTGTCCTTACGTTCCCTACCACTATGTTTGCGTACTACAGAGACTATTAGAAGTTATCACAAAAATTCAGAATCTTTGGTTTGGCGGTACTCATTCGTTTCACTTGCCGTCGACCTCCATCCTAAGAAAAACATCTCAATTCTGAACCGGCTCTAACCCAAGCCTACTTCTCCTCCTCCTGATTTCCAGACTCGTCGGCCTCGTCGGTCTTGTCGTCCTTCTCGTCCTCCTCCTTATCCATCTCCTCCTCCGCTGGCTGGCGCTTTCCGATGGTGACGATCGAGACGGGGAGGGGCTGGATAGTGTGGTTTGTCTCGAAGTAGACCGGGCTCTCGAGGCCCAGAGCCGCCTCCCACTTCATATCCAGCCCCGTCTCGACGTACTCGTCCACGTCCTGGAATGACATGACTCGAGGTATGGTAATGGATAGGAAAATCGCGCGCATTTTGGGATGTTTACTCATTTCTATCTCTGTGCCTCTTTTTGCACGTAACGCAACCGGGTCACCTGGCGCTGGCATAGTGCCAAGTAAAATTAAAAAAGTTCTCATAAACGCTGTAGGCAACTAGAAAATTTCGTCTCCCCCTGGACTAAAAGTTACTCCAGAAGTTCTTACAACACCCCTAAAGCCCCCAAAACTGACCATCTCAAACGTCTCGCCCATCTTCTCCAGATTGATGAGCAACTCGTACCAGTTTCCAGAAAGCCAGTCCTCATCGAGGACCCATCTTTTGATCTGCCCGTGCATCGCCTGAAACTCAAACTTCAATACGTCGCCTTCAACTGAACGCCCACCTTGGACACACGTTCCCAACGTCCCTGGCTCTTGAGCATGTTGACTTGATTGACGGCTGAAACAAAAGAAGTAAAGGTTTCGGGCGAAACTAATCAAGCCGCAGATTATAAAAAGTGTCATAAAAGTAGTACATGTCCCGATTGGATATTGGCAGCCTCGTTCCTGGTAGTACTATCACAAAAAGTGCGCGAGTTGATTAAATTTTGGCAGAAACTTATAAAAAAGGCTGGGCGAGATTGATGTCGGGGTGGCTGCACAAATGAAATGTTTGGGCCAAGATCAAACCACCGAGAGGGAGAACTGGAAGGAACTCATGGAAACGGTGGGAAGGGACGGGAAAGGGAAAGAAATGTTGATGATTATCATCCCGCACTTTCAAATCTCAGTCTCCATAAATTTGGAGTCGTATAGCAGTGGGTTTGTATTGGAGGTACAATCAGAGTTCACGAAGACAATGAGTCTGAATGGCTGGGTTAATCAGAAGAGCTCCCAAGGGAGTCAGCTTATCATATTCACCCGTGATTCGATTAAAAGAAGGGTTTTTGTTTTTCATGAAAATTTTACAAGGATTTTAGAAATGGTGAAAACAAGGGATTTTTCTCCCAATTTTTGAAAAAAATATGACGTCATTGCTGTAAAAACTTCACTTCTAGTTATTCAAAATTTGAAGTCATAAGTTAGTAAGAATTCCCAGAACTTGTAATCTCTGCTCATTAGTCTATCAGGGGCTATCACTTGACCAATTATCACCCCTCCTCACCCCTTCCTCTACCCCCTTTTCGACGTCAACCCCTTTCCCCCTCCAATCCTACATTTTGCCCGTCAACTCCTTTTTCACACTTTTTTGGTTTTATTGTCACGAGACATTTAGTGGGCGTAAAGTTATTTGTGCCCCGGGTAATCTGAGTTTTCTCATTTTCAAGGCCATTAAGGGATACGGTAGGTGAGTGGAGAACGAGAGTGAATTGTGAGAGTAAACAAAGTGCTAAATTGGATGGGAGAAGTGTGGAGAGACACTCAGGCGCCTTCCCGCTATGACGTGGCAGTTTTAGCTTTTCTGTCTCCTGTGAACCGCGACGCGACCGCAACGCTTCCGAACGATCTTTTGCACACCTTGAGGAGAACTGATAACTTTTGGGCCTATCAGCACCATACTTCAAAAGACATTCTCGTATATGCCTTTTCAACGGGTACACTTATTGGCCGCCGCTTCTTCTCTCTGCTATGACGTGGCATTGTCTCGAACTCCTCACTCCGACGCGATGCATCATAAGAAGTAGATTATGAAAACACTTCCGTTTCTCACTCATTCTGATCATTCCAAAGTTTCGAAAACATTGTTCATACTAGACAGCAACCAAAAGATTGGAACAGTATGTTCCAAGGTCAGTCGAGTAGACAGCCCGAGAGATTAGAAAAGTAAACAAAGCGCAACTTCGAATGAGGTGTCTCTCCTCCTGTGACTTTTCCCCCTGACCGCTGCGCCATCGGACAGAGAAGAAGCGGCACAGTGACGTGACCGCCGCACTCACCAAACCCAGACACATATCACCCGATTTTAGAAGACCCCGAAACCTGTTTAGATTTTGTGTATTTAAACGGTAAAACAAGAAAGAATGAAGGAAAGTAAAGGAGAGGAGGCTGGCTACAGAGGGCCATCAAAAGTGAAAAAGTCAGAGACTCTGATAGGCTTAGAGGCGGAGTTTCGGCGTCCGTGACAAGCATATTTTGACATGAATCACAGGGAAGAAAGCGGAAACGTAAATCTGCATTTAACTTCCAAAAACCACGCCCCCAACCTGTCTGTTCCCCCAGATTCCGGACCCCTAAATCTCGTACTTTTATACTTCCTCCGTACCAGCTGCTCTCTACTCCAACGTTTTTTGTTTCAGTTCACGGCACGCTCATCATCTGTCATCTACCACAAGAAAAGAGCAAAGATTGTTGGAAACTGACGGTGATTCTAATTTGAGTGGTGAGTACAGAGCACAGGAAATAGGTTCCTATCTCGTTTCCAATCGGCCCACCGGCACTAGCACCTGCCCCTACAAGTGGAGTACGTGGTTCCCAAAACATTTTCATCATTTGAAAACTACTATTTTCGAGCCTTCGCATGACCCAAAGGTGGGTTTCTCCGAGTTGAGAAACCGGGAAATGATGAACTTCTTCTTTGAAAAATGGGGGAACACGGAATGGGGGGAACACGGACCACACGGCCCCGAGGAAGCTGCCAAAAATGCGGGCAGACAGTGAGGGTCGGTGGGCCTTGTTAGTAGTGGTCGGCGGCGAGAGGCAGCGGAGTAATGGGTGCGTGGCGACCGAGTTTCTTATGACGTGGCAAGTAGAGTTTTTGCCTTTTTGCTACGATTAACTCGAAAACTCTCAAGAACATCTTGAACTACTTTTCGAAATTGGCGGCTAGAGTTTTGACTGTGGATGAGTCAAAAAGTCATGTTCTGTTAGGCTTAGAGACGAAGTTTAGGCATTTGTGACAAGCAAATTTTGTCATGAATGACTGGGAATAAAACAAAAACATGAATCAGCATTCAGTTTCCAGTAACGATGAAAATTGCGTGTTCCTATTCGGACTGATCCGATAGCTTGCGGAAAAGAGACAAATCGCGGGCAGTGAATGACCTTGAGAATGATAGTGGAGAAGTCAAAAAGATAGGGTAGACAAATGAGAGATCCATCGAAGGCCTCACTTCTCCCCTATGATTGCATGGACTTGGTCCCATTCTCACTTACCACCGCGCCATCGGACAGAGAAGAGAAAGGACCATGTCACGGCCGCCTCTCTCCTGCTAAAACAGGGGCAGCTTTTTCGCTGTGGATGAGTCAGAAAGTCATATTCTGCTAGGCTAAAGGCAAAGTTTCGTTCTTTGTGACAGGCATATTTCGTCATGAATCACCGGGAATAAAACAAAAACATAAATCAGCATTCAGTTTCCTTTTCATTCAGTTTCCAGAAACGATAAAAATTGCGTGTCCCTTTTTGCCCCCGAATTCTAGGAAACAAAAAGTTTGCTCATTCTTTTATACTCTCTCTGTACCAGCTGACCTAGAACTAACGTTTTTTTTTCCTTTCAGTTCGCCCATCATCTGCCATCTCTTCAAGAAACAAGTGCAAAGATTTTGGGAAGTTTGTGGCAACTGAGTGGTGAGTACACGTTAGGGACCAGGGTCCCACACGATCTCTTGCTATTGTTGCGTGAAAGTTTCGAAAGAGACGCCGCCCTTACGCGCTAACACCTGTCCTCGACTAGAATGCGCTGTTCCCATACCATTTTCACTCCAAATAGCTATTAAAAAAGGGAATGAGCCGACGCATTTCAAATATGAGTCACATTAATGATAATTGGAGAGCACTGGGAAACTCCAATACCTGTTCTGATAGATTCACGCTTTCCAGCCCACGCATGACTCAAAAGTGGTGTCTCGGAATTGAGAAATCCGAAAATGCTGAATTGCTTCACTGAAAAGTGAGGGGAGGGGGGGGACACGGTCCAGTCCGATAAGAAGCTGCCAAAAAAGCGGGCAGACAGTGAGGGTCGGTGGGTCTCGTGAGTGGTGGTCAGCGACGACGAGAGGCAGCGGAGGAATGGGTGCGTTGCGGCTGAGTTTATGAGCCCCTGATTAAGGTGAGGAAAGAATTGGACAGGTAGGGAAAATGTGGCCTGAACCAACTACCAGGAGGGTGGCGGAATATGGTCTAACGAGAGAATTTTAGAAATAGAAAAAATGAGTTGAGTGTTTGCACCTAGAAGTTGCCACTCATCTTTTCAAATAACTGATGATGTTAGAGTTGGCCCGCGACAGCTGGGATCGACCGGGGGCTAGCGAGGAGAAGCAAAAAATCACGCCTGTAGCGTGAAGTGCCATCTCCGAAGCGAATCACGTGCGTTTAGACGATTTCCAACGACGGGTGTTGGGAATCGGTGGAGAAAAAGCGAGAGAGAGAGAGACTTTCCCAGTCCAGAGTCCACTGTCTGTTTTTTTAAGGGAAGGAATTGAGAGGGTTTGAATTCTAGAAGTATATCTCTTCGAATTACTGGGAAAGGCGAGTGGAAAGCGAAGGCGCCAGGTCCGAGGTACGGCAACAGGGTAGTCCGTTTCTGAGTGGACCAGGAATGAGTCATAGGTGCCAAATTGCATCAAAAACAGTAGAAATAGTCTCCAAAACGTAAATGCGGGGCAAGTTTATCAATTTTTTGTCGGTTCACGGTAACTGTAAGTTCATGTTCTCCGTTTATGAGTACGAGAGGTGAAATTTAGTGATGGACTCTTGTAACTAGTGTTCTATGCTCAAGAGACACCCGGGGTCCGGAAACGGCGGCGGACCAATAAGAGACCTTCCAGGGAGTGCGCCGTAGGGTACTGTAACGTGTGGCAAGGCGCGCGACGGTATGAAGTTGGCGAATGTGCAAAATGACAGGGAGGGCTTTGAATTTGACAACATCTATGAGGAGAAAGCAGTGAGTGCCTTGGATTCCCGGCCCCTTTCTGGCTAGCTGATAAACCATTGTTTCCCTAGAAATCACTATGACTCATCCATGATAAGCTCCCTCCTTCGCCAGGGCCCCGGCACTGCCTGGTACAGCAAGTTGTGAGAGATAAGAGACAGAGTACGGCAGCGTTCAGAAGAGAGAGAAGGGCTGAATGAGATGCATGCGAGATGGGGTTACGCTCCCCCAAAAAACATGCCGTTTTGCCTGCCCGGGGCAATGTTTGCGAGGGGCGCCGGGCCACAATCGATAAAACGACACAACGATCGACAAGACGGAAAGTTATGGGTGTCCCCGGCTCCCAAAATGAATTTGCATATAAGGGCGAGAGATACATGGAGCGGAGAAGGGCATGCACACTCATCTGATCAGAGAATCGAATCCGTAGCTTCGAGGGTAGAAGAAGTCGAGAAGATAGAAGGAGAAGTAGCAGAATACAGTGACGGAAGAGTCGAGTGCGGG
>LR540046.1:247486-282598 GCA_900536315.3 Caenorhabditis becei | reverse complement strand
ACAAACAGCAATTTCAACTACTTGACCTGATAGCCGCGGGTTTTTATGACTTGGAATGTGCTGGAACAAGGATGATGACATGTAGATTAGCACAGACCCCGGTGAAAAATCGAGTTCTAGGCACATTCTTTTTCGGTAGTCCTCTCGTCATTTTGGCGCAAAAAATGGAATTCGAAATGTCTCATTCGGGAGGCTGGACAAGCGGGCGGATGTTTTGATTTCCAAGGGCTTATCGTCTCGCTACTTCAACTATTCTGCGATATAGTCAGTCACTCCTTCTATCTCTCCTGTTCTCTTCAATTTTGATCCAATAAATCGCCTTTTTCTCCTTTTTGGCTTCCCGCCGGGTGCAGGTCTCCCAAAATGAGCTGTCAGAGGTTTTTGGATGGTCTGAATGATTCCTATGACTGCTCTAGCCCTACATGGGAATTCGGGAACTTGTCGGTCAGATCAAAAAAAGAGTCTTGGCACGGTGCCAAGTTCCTGCTAATTGAGTTCTACAATGATTTCTTCGTGAGCAATCGGAAATATATGGGAATGTTTTCGCCTAGTGGTCCAGTTTTCTTTTCCTCTCCCCAGCCGTAACCAAACTCCGCAGAGATACTTGTCCCCCGATTTCCCCGCCTTGATGGCCACCAACGAAGGGTCTCGTTTCGACATAATCAGATAAATGAAAAGGATAAACGCACATAAAGAGAAAATGAAACTATCTCGGATGACGAGCTCGGGGTTTTGTGACGTGACACTTGTTTCGATAGGGGGGAGCAAAGAGAAGATACGTGGGGTTTTGTGGCGTGGCATGTGTTTCGAGAAAAGTTATAGGAAAGGGTTGGAACGGAGCCAAGAGAAGATTTCAAAGCTCTAGATACAAACTCCCTCGACCTTTCTAGAACCATATTGGCGTGAAATGGGAGCTGAAATGACTGGTCGTTTGGATATCTAATGTCTTCACCGTCTGACTTCTATCACTTTTAGTGATAGAGAACGTCACTTCTTTCATCTCTCACTCTCTCTTCTTCTCTTCTATGTTGACCCAATAACTCAGAAAAGATTGCCCTTTTCCTCTTCTTGGCTCTGTGCCTGGTGCAGACCTCCCACTATGAACTGTCAGAGATCTTTCGATGATTCGGATGAACAGTTGCACCAGACCATTTCATATTTGCCTGGTGATCCACTTCTTCTCCCCTCTCTTGACCCCTGGTCAATCTCGGGTGTGATCCTTATCAGTCAGCTTTCCCGTGAAAGGCAACACTAGTGGAATTGGCATGGTGCCAAGAAAAACACATCTGAAGCGGGAGGCCACCGTTGACAGTAGAGATTTTCTAGTTCTAGACGCAGATGCTCTGTATACAACAAAGTTGGCGGGAAAAACTGGCTGCAAAAAGTCTCGAGAGATAAAGGAAGATAGGGGAACCTTGGAATGTTTTGATTCGCGCTTTCCTCGCCGTATAGACCCAGATATTTGAACACTTTCCAACTTCAGCGCGTGATTCAGAGGAAAAACTCTTGTCCTTTTCATTCTTTTATCGTCTGACAGATGGTGACCCTTTTGAAAATGTGAACATGTGAAATGACAGACGTTTTCAATGTTTCTGAGATGACTGCTCTGACCCCTTCTCAGTTTTCTGTGACTCTTTGAACCTCTTTACATTTTTAATATGTTTTCAGTCATTTCTCACTAAAATTTCTCAAATTTCAGAGATGGACAAGCACATCGAAAGTCGGGATGAACTTTTCGGCCGCATCCAGTCGCAGGCCCAGGGAGACGATCCCCTCTCAAAGGTGAATGAATAAATCTTGTGTACTGTAGAATTTTCCCGTTTAGGTCATCACCAACATCGGCATGATCTTGAAAAGAGAATCGGAGCACCCAATACATCGTGTGATTAACATGTGGAATGAGGAGATCAAGAGAAACGGGGAGGAGATGAGTTTGGAGGAGTTCAACGAGTGTGAGCATTGGGAGGATTGGGTGGACGTGAAGAAGATTCTGGAGGGAGGAGAAGCTGAGGAAGAAGCGATGATGAACAGGGAAGTGGATGATAGCGTGGAGGTCAAAGTTGAGGGGGATGCTAAGGAGAATCTCGTCAAGATCTCGGATGAGAAGAAGGAAGAGAAGTTGGTCGAGCAGGATGACAAGAAGGTGGTTGGAAAGGAGATGGAGAGTGAGAAAGCTGCCAAGGAAGTTCAAGCCGAGGAGATGAAGCTCGCCACTACAAACGTCAAGGAGAAGGAAAAGTCGGTCAAGGTACTAAAAAGTTCTCAAAACTGCAAATACCTCAGATTCTTGCAGAAAAATGGCAAGGTGATCCCGAAGATGAGTGACCGTGCCAAGAGAGCCGCCAAACGTCGCCTTGCTGCCAAGAATCAGGTGAGTAACTTTTAGATTGAAAATTGTGAGAAGGAAGAGAAATAGAGGCGTTTGTTGGGGAGGAATGCGGGCCGAGCAGACTGTGTAAAATTGATAAATGTTTTGATTGTTTCAGGCGAAGGCTGCAAAGGCTGCACAGGACGCCCTCCCGCCACAGCCTCGAAGAGGAAGAGGCAGACCGCCAAAGAACATCAAGAAGGCTACGGAGGAGCAGATCTGAACGACTTTTTCTCAAATTCTCATGTTTCTGCCTTCCTTCTTGCTCGCAAGTTTTAATTGAACTCGAACTCCATTCATCCTTTTCTTCCATGTGTTTCCTTCGGATTCAATATGTGATCTCTATTTTTCTGAATAGAACTTTTGAATTTGAATTTGGGGACTTTTCCTACTTTTTCCTTTGATGAGTAATATTCAGTTACTTACTCATCCCGCACTCCGTCGCCGGCCTATGCTTGACCGCGCTGTGTAATAATGATATCACTTGTTGGCCAGCTGGCAGCAATATGGTCCTAAATTCGTTTGGTTCTGTCAAGGACATATCAGTGGGGAGTTTGTTTAAAAGGTTCCGAAGTGACTTATTCCAGCTAGGCGAGCAGAAAGTGAATGATTACTTTTTCAACTCTGAAGACCTCCCAGATCGACAAAGACAGTTTGTTTACTTTTCCAAGGGGTCGGTTTTTTGTGAAATCTACGAGTCGCGTGTTTTTTTGAGTGGGTGGGCGTTCGAGGGTTGTGGAAGTCGGAATAGCATCTGAAATTCCTCTGAAAAGACCTCTGAAGCAACCGAATTAGTAGTACCTAATCTCTGAAACGTTTTTTGAAGCCAAATTTCAGTATCGGCTCTTTAGAACTGTAGTACCTTTTTCAGTTACACTTTATTCCTGTACTCTACTCTTTTGACGACGAAACGAGCAGAACTCTTCGCTCTCTCAACTCACAATCGCATGTCAAATCACTGTACCTCTGAAATTTACAGTCCGGATCGCTTCGGGAAGAACCGGAAGTCTCTGTTCCCCAGAACAAAGTTTCGAAGAGCTCGTGAGATTCCATTTGTCCACTAGAGTTCTTTTTCCAGGTGTCAAACACTGATGGTTCCCGCCAGAAGTGATGCACTCCGTCATTTCTTTTTTTCCCCGCTCAAACTGAGAAAAACATGTCTGTGCGTGCTGATAAAGTTGTTCCCGACCGTTTTTCAGCTATTTCCCAATCTCTCGCCTCCCAGTCGCAACAAAACAGAAGTTTGGCACTGTGCCAAGTCTCTTATTTTCTGAGTTCTAGACCGATTCCTTTGTGATCTATTGAATAATAGGCAGAGAGGACATTGTAATGTATACAAACACCTACTCGAACTATGATGGCAGCTGGTTCGGATAAGTGAGAAGACAATTTTGGAAATACTCAATCTGAACCTCCGGAGAGGCTTAGTTTATCCATTCTCATTTCTCCGTGATTGCTCATTGGTTTTTATGACGTAGCAAGTGTTCCAAAAAGGGCGATGACAGTGAACTTGACCCTGTGTCAACTTGAAATACTTCAAGATTCAGACACATAAAATTCAGGGGTTTTTTTCACATTTGGCGCATAAGAGATCCAAAATGTTTCAAAAGACGTGATGAAGATGTGATGAGTAATCGAATGTTTTGATTTCTTGTGTTCTTGTTTCTCCAACCAATTCAAATTTTTCATCCATTGAAGTTCTTTATCCCTTTCTTTTTCTTAATCTTTTCTGGGAATCGTATCTCTGAAACCTCTGAAAGTATTTCCCTATTTCACCATTTGGCACTGTGCCAAGGCGGCAACGTCTAAGGTGGCCACCATGAAAGCGCGCGCCGCCACCTCGAAACAAAACATCCGGGGAACGTGTCAAAGAGTCCCGACCACTCAGAAAATGGGCGGAGTCAGCCCGCCCTGGAATTCTGAGAAAAGGGGCGGGGCCGAGTCAGGGGGTGGGTTTCTCAGAAAACAGCTCATTCAGAGTCGAACTCAGATCTCAGACAGACTCAGCTCTTCTTGAGAACCTTACTGTTCCCCCTTTCTTTTGTCCCCAGATTTCTCAAATAACTTCATAACTTTCAGTTAACAAACAAAACAATCAACTTGGAGAAGACATGGCTGAAATCAACATGCAACTTGAGGACATCTGGATGAACTCCTGGAACAACTTCATTGATGGAACCAGCGACGGGAACGACATCGAGGACATCGGCGGCAACAGGGCGTGGCAGCAGTTACCCTGGCTGTTCGGCGAAGAAGTTGTCGAGGAGAGGCGCGACGTGGTCGAGGAGAGACAAGAGGAGGTGGAAGTGATGATGCCTCACGACGAGTGGGTCAGGATGAAGGTGGCCGAGGAGATGGTCCGTGCAGAGGTCGTGGAGAGAGCTGGAGGCTTCGCCGGAAAAATGATGTTTGAGAACGTCAACGAAATGGCGCTGGCTGCGGACGGAGCAGAGATCAATCGCGAGGTAAGAATACAGTTTTTTTACTAATAACAGTACTTATTTTCACAGGAGAATGGTAATCCGAATCTGGCCAATATGGAAGTCTTGGTCTCCAAGAAGCTCGACGAAGTCTCCAAGAAGCTCGACGAGAAGGTGGAGAAGGCGATTGAAAAGGTTGATACCGTCATTCGCATGGTGGGAAAGTTGCTTGGCAAGAAGAACCCCGAGGAGCAGCTGCGCGAGGCCGACACCGAGATAGAAGTGACCGTGGATGATGAGGGAAAGGATAAGGTACTTTCAAAGTTTTTTTAGAAGAGATTATAGTTTGTTTTCACAGGAGGGTGCTGTTCCGACTCTGGTCAACACTAAGGAGAAGACCATGAATATGGTCGAGGAAAACGCTGAAGAGGTGGTGGCTAAGGTGGTCGAGAAGAAGACGGCTGGGATAGGCGGCAAGAAGAATCTGTTTGAGAAGGACGTCGAGGAACATGTGATCGAAAGCGATACCGAGATGGAGCTGTCCGAGGACGATGAGGAAAAGGAGGAGGTACTTTTAAAGTTCTCTGAAAAGTTATCATAGTTTGTTTTCACAGGAGGATGCTGATCCAACTCCGGTCAATACTAAGGTTTTGGAAAAGACCATGAACATGGTCGAGGAAGACGCTGAGAAGATGGTGGCTATGGTGGTCGAAAAGAAAACGACTGGGATGGGCGGCAAGAAGAAGCTTCTCAAGAGACCCATCGAGGAACTTCTGATCGAAAGCGATACCGAGATGGAGTCGTCCGACGACGATGAGGAACATGTGAAGAAGGTTAGAATAAAGTTTCCTGAATTGATAGCAGAACTGAGTTTTACAGAAGAACGGCAATCCGACTCTGGTCCACATGATGGGTGCGCGGATCGAGGAGGATGAGGTCAACATCGTCGCCAAGAAGGCGAATCCTGAGAATCATTTGGAGGATGATCTGCTCGAGGTCAACGTCAAACCTGGTAAAACTCCAAGGAAGAAAAAACAATACAGTCCGAGAAGAAGAAGAACAGAAATTCTGGGCGAACCCGTCAAGAAAAAGAAGAAGGTTGGAGAGATCGAAGGAGAGGTGATTCCCGAGAATCATCTCGAGGATTATCTGCCCGAAGGCATCGTCCAGCAACGGAAAGCTCGAAAGGGAAGACGCACATTAAATTTGAAGAAAAGAAAAATAGTGCGGGACGAACCCGTTGAGGAGGAGGCCTCGTCGGAAGAAGTGAGTAAATTTTGGGGAGAGATAGAGGGAGAAAGTAAACATTTCTGGCAAGGGATAGAGGGAAGAGAGAGGAGGGTGGAGAACTGAGACTCGTGTAAAAGTGATAAATGTTTTGATTATTTCAGTCGCAACATGCACCGCAGCCACAAGTTCCTGAGGAAAGACTGCAAGAGGCTCCAATTGCTTCAATTGCCTTGGAGAGAAAGAAGAAACCGGTGATCGCTCCAAAGACAGTAGCCAAACCGCTAGTTCTGGAAGACATAAGATGGCATTCGCGAGAATGGATAACCCGGAAAAGAAAGAAGAGACAGACAATGGCTCCGGTGGCTTCGATCGCTCCGAAGAGAATTCGCAGATCGACCAAGACTTCGATGGCTCCGCAGAATGTCGACGGACTGGCAGTGGTTCCGATGCCTCCGATTGCTCCGATCGCTCCGAAGAGAACTCGCAGATCGCCGAAGACTTCAAAGAATCCGATGGCTCCGCAGAATGTCGACGAACTGGCAGTGGTTCCAATGCCTCCGATTGCTCTGATCGCTCCGAAGAGAACTCGCAGATCACCAAAGACTTCAAAGACTTCGATGGCTCTGCAGAATATGGGCGGACCGGCAGTGGCTTTGATGTCTCCGATGGATGCACAGAGTATGGGCGGACCGGCAGTGGCTCCGATGACTTTGAAGGCTCCAAAAGCACCGAAGAGAAGGAGCCCATACGAAAAAGTGACCACAATCAGAAAGGCTCGCAGAAACCGTTTCTAAACGATCTCTCTCTCTTGTTAGCTCTTTGGATCTCTTTTCTGTTGAATTTCTTTATGTTGTTTATTTCTTATGATTTGAACCTGTATGAAGAAAAACCTGTTAACTGTGAGTTCTCGTGATTCTAACTGGTAGTGGTTGTGTGACAACGACGCCACTCGGAGCAGAAATCTTCTAAAACATTGTCGTAATCGGGGAACTTCTGACCGAAATAAGATTGACGATTTTTCGGCTGCCAAAACATGACAAATCTCACTTTTCCAAAGTTTTTTGTGTCGAATCTGTGAAAATCCTTTCGAAAAAGGCGTACTTCTCTTTTTTGTATCGGAAGCGTAGTTTTCTGACAGAAAATTTATTTTTTAATTTTTTGACTAGCAAAAACACAAATTATCCCGTAAAAACCTTCAATTTGGGCGCTCCTGTGTGTCAAATACCAAAAAATGATGCTCGCCACCTGTCCGAGCTGTCTGAAAAGGTGTTGTTTGTGTTTTTCCGCGTTTCCCTGCTGAAAATCGCTCCTGAAACAGTTTCTCCCTTTAATTTCGTGGCGAGACCACCAGACGAGCGACGGAGCGCGCTTGCACATGTGACGCACACACGAGGAAATATGGCATGGAATGGAGAGACCCAGAGAAAGAACGGGAAAGGAGGCCGTCGTGTCATGCGCCATGCGAGTTGACAACTTTTCGGGCAGGTAATCGCTTAATATTTCTGGTTAGAATAGGAAAAACTTGTGTTTTTCAGCTTCAAATAATGGGTACAACACTCCTGGCACTTGAAAAGTGGAATCGGGTGAATATCTAACGATCCGACGTCTCGGGAACGCTGGATCGTACTTATCGCTCAAAAATCGATTAAATCGGGTACCGGCGCTCAAGAAGTACCCGAAAACTTTGATGGATAGACGGAAAAACTTCTGAAGAGCGTTTCGATAGAATATTTGACCCATTCACTTGAAAAATGATAAACGGTAAGTGTTTCTTCTCAAAAATCGAATGGAAAACAATTTTGGCGCTTTTTCTATGACGCAGAAGGCAATAATACCCGTTTCGAGCTTTCCTCAAAGAAGTTTCCAACGAGAACACGCTCTTTCGCCAATTTCAACTCTTCCCTACAAGAAACTAATTTTCAGAGCCACGACACCCGAGAAACGGAGAAAAATGCCTCCTGCTACTGAACGACGGAATGTTGAGACACGGTGATGTCTGGAGACGGGAAGATGGGAGACGACCTACGGATTTGGCTGAACTGCACTTCAAATAGCTTCAGTCATTTGGAAACACCTGCAGAAACGTGACAAACTGGATCTTGGTGCGACTTGGACGACCGACTCAGACAAAAGTTGAAACCTGCGCAAAACTGGTAGAATGTCCCTGATACAAAGTGGTGTCATCACATACGTTTTGTCGGATAGAAAACACGCCAGTCGACGAGTTGTGAACTCCTAGGAGAAATCACGACGTCGTGTTCAACTGAAACCGAGCACCGACAAGAACCAGATGCAGTGAAGGACGGGCAAACAGCTAGAAGTAGCTTGCATTGGTCGGCGATGGTCGACGGTACGTGTTTCCTTTCAAAAATTGTACAGTTCCGACGATCTTTTTATGACTCGGGTAGCATTAATTCTCGTTTCAAGCTTTCCCGGAGGAAGTTTTTAATAAAAACGAGCTCTGTTACCACGAAATATTCTCTTTCCTGAAAGAAACCAATTTTTAGAGCCACGACACCGGAGAAATGGAGGAATGATGCCTCCCGCGACGGAAGGATGGAATGTCAAGACACGGTCATGTCTGAAGACGGGAAGATGGGATTTGACTGATGAAGTTGTCTGGGATGCATCTCGAATGTCCTCAGCCAGTTGAAAATTTCTGCATAAACGTGATGAGAAACACCTTTTTCGAATGGGAATGAAAGACTCTTAGAACTCACAGTCGATTTGAGTGCCATTACTAATAACCGACGACGAGCACTATTTGACAACTTATGAACCCCTAGAAGGAGTCACTACGCCGAATTCACTAAAATCTGAGGACACCGTGAACAAGATGCATTCGGAAGCGGTCCTGGTCAGCGAATGTGCCAGACGTCGAGAAAGTGCAGAGTCGAATGGTTTCGGACGTGGAGAAGCCGTCGCGTTATGGAGAGTGCTGGGACATCGTGATCAAGATGCATTCGAAATCGGTCATGGTCAGCGAATGTGCCAGACGTCGAGAAAGTGCAGAGTCGAATGGTTTCAAACGTGGAGAAGAAGTGATGTGCTGAATAGTGATGGGACATCGTGAACAAGATGCATTCGGAAGCGGTCGTGGTCAGCGAATGTGCCAGACGTCGAGAAAGTGCAGAGTCGAATGGTTTCGGACGTGGAGAAGCCGTCGCGTTATGGAGAATGCTGGGACATCGTGAACAAGATGCATTCGAAATCGGTCATGGTCAGCAAATGTGCCAGACGTCGAGAAAGTGCAGAGTCGAATGGTTTCGGACGTGGAGAAGAAGTGATGTGCTGAATAGTGATGGGACACCGTGAACGAGATGCATTCGAAATCGGTCATGGTCAGCGAATGTGCCAGACGTCGAGAAAGTGCAGAATCGAATGGTTTCAAACGTGGAGAAGAAGTGATGTGCTGAATAATGCTGGGACACCGTGAACGAGACGCATTGGAAATCGGTCCTGCTCAGTGAATGTGCCAGACGTCGAGAAAGTGCAGAGTCGAATGGTTTCGGACGTGGAGAAGCAGTGATGTGATGAGGAGTGCTGGTGCACCGTCGATGAGATTCGTTCGGAAGTGGTCGTCCTCATCGGACGTGTTGAGCGACAGAAGTGGGACGAATTGGATAGAGGCACGGAGGAGCTGCGGGTTTCTTGGTGAGTGTTTCATTCGAAAAGGCTATTCTCAACACCATTCCTCAAAGAAAACGGAGTGGTAATCATTTCTGAAAACAGTGCCCTACAAATTTGATTGCGGACCTAACAGACATTTCTAAACTCCCATACATGCTCTCGACTTCTACTGCAAGAATATGTGGTGACTTACTAGAGCTGCAACATGCTCTGAACACTCATCCGTTTCTTGTATGTGGAAGTCGTGTCAGTATGAACACGAAGGTTTTTAAAAAGAAATCAGAGATCCGAGTGAGGAAGTTCAGTAGAAAAAAACGGAAAAACATAAAGAGGTCGGGATGTAAAGCTGTAGAAGGTTCAAAAGAAAGTCGGAGTATTGGAAGGAGACGACGATAACCATCCTGTCGGTAGTCAATTCGAGGTTGGTCGCATTACACATTGAAACATCGTTCTCTAAAAGATATTCGGTGAGGAGAGAAGAATGGCTAGTCCTTCCAAAAAAACGTTCTTTTCTTTTTTCGTATCGGAAAAGGAGTTTTTCGACAGAAATGTTTTTTTTTTTCATTTTTTGGCTAGCAAAAACACAAATTATCCCATAAAAACCTTCAATTTGGGCCCTCCAGTGTGTCAAATACCAAAAAATGATGCTAGCCACGTGTCCGAGCTGTCTGAAAAGGTGTTGTTCGTGTTTTTCCGCTTTATCCTGCTGGAAATAGCTCCTGAAACAGTTTCTCCCTTTAATTTCGTGGCGAGACCACCAGACGAGCGACGGAGCGCGCTTGCTCACGTGACGCACATACGAAGAAATATGACACGGAATGGATAGACACAGAGAAAGAACGGGAGAGAAGACCCCTCGTGTCATGCGGTCATGCGAGCGGACGACGTTTTGGCCAGGTAATCGGTTAATATTCCTAGTTACAATAAGCAAAACTTGTGTGTTTCCAGCTTCAAATCACTTGTACAACTTCACTCGGACCAGAATATTGGAATTGGACGGATGTTTAGCAACTTGGACGTCTTGGGAACTCTGGATCATACTACCGTTCAAAAATTGATTGAAGCGGGTACCGGCACTCAAGAAGAAATCAAGAACTTTTACGGATAGGATGACCACCTTCTGAAGAACATTCGGTTGGAATATTTGCCCAAATCATTTTGCCCAATTAAAAATAATGAACGGTACGTGTTTCCTTTCAAAAATTGGACAGAAAACAATTTTGTCGCTTTTTCTATGACACAGAAGGCAAAAGCACATGTTTCGAGCTTTTCCCGAAAAAAGTTTTCAATGAGAACACGCTCTTTCACCAAACTCAACTCGTTCCTACAAGAAATCAACTTTCAGAGCCACCACGCTGGAGAAATGGAAAAATAATGCCCTTAGCCACGGAGCGACGGAATGTCGACACACATGAAACGATGGGATTCGACTGACGAATTCGGCCAAACAACATCTCAAATGTTTTCAGTCAGTTGTAAACATCTGAAAAACAAAACGATCATCTGTACGCTGTGAAGTTCCTACAAAAGCCCGTCGGGTTGATTCGGGCATGCGGTGACTGGATGCGTCAAAATGTATTTTTCAACCTCTGGGGAGGATGGAAGCTAGGAAAAAAGACCCGGATCTTGCTATCAAACATCCCAAAGCAAAGATGTTGCCCAACGGTGAGAAACGTACCAAATAGTGTAATCTTCGCTTTGTTCGTCTGTCTTGAAGCCAAACGTTGGGAGGAGCATCGGGAACGCTGAACGAAAGTGCGTCAAACACCGGGAATCTTGGCAACAAGGTGAGAAGCGGCAGAAACTATTATTCAGTTCAATACATTGAATTCTTTCAGATTAAGGTCGTTTCGAAGTGGGAGGAGTGCCAAATCAAAATAGCGGAGAACATACAATTTTGGACGTGCTTCATGAACCTGCGATTCCGTGTCAACTTAGGTGTGCCTCGATGGAAGACAACGGAATATGTCCAGAATTAGGAGACACTTCGTTTTGGACAGTCCCGGGATGCTCATCACATGACGGACACGGGGATATTGGCAGTACGGAGAAATTCATCATGTTGCAACTTCTGGGATGCCCATCGAAAATTCGGAAGAGAGCTGAGACTGTGCCAACCGCGATGTGTCGGAGAGAACTGGGACACCGCCAACGAGATTCATTCGGAAAGTGACGAGCAACAGGAACGTTCGGAGATGTATGGAGATGAGAATGCCACGGCCTTTTTTTGAGAAGTGAGCATTTTCGGAATGAGTCTGTCGAGTACGAGGAATAAGAGTTGACAAAGGCTTGACGGCGGCGACAAGTTACACCAAGATGCTGAAAGGAATATCGGAAGTATTTGGCGGCGAGAGTGAGCATTTTCGGAAAGATTTGACCAAATACGAGGAAAGAGAGATGGCGATGGGTGTCAGTGCCAGAACTACGTTATTGTAGCGACTACCGAAATGTTCAATGATGATTAGGTACAAAAGTTTAACGGTGTTGACTAACGTGAGAAACCTGACAGGAGACGAAGAATTTTTCGAAGCTTTGCAATCATGAAAATGCCGCCAAAGACGAGAAGAACTGAATCTTGGTGCCATTTGGAATGTCAAACGCACGATTTAGGAATGGGGGGGGCACAGCAACAAGCTTGACAAATAAAGAAAACTGTGCAAAACTGGTGAAGATACAAACATTTATTCATTTGATAAGTGCCGATACGGTTACACATTATTCATATTTACGAAAATGGATGTTAATCTCTCCGATTGTCACGACCATATATTTATTTGAACGAGGAATCGAGATTCGAAACCCTTGTTCACCGGTGTCTGGCTCTTGTGGTTCTAGTTGAGAGAAGTGCTGGATGGCCGATTCCATGCAGTTCCCTTCATAAAGAATGTTTACGTGTGTCCATTGGTTGGAGTTGACGAATGCCTGCAGGAATGATTGCTAGAAGTGTGAACTTCTGAGAGACTTACCTGATAGATCTGCTCGACCGTTTCCAATGTCAAGTCATGGAGAACCATGACAGTGGAATAAAAATGAGACACGTTCTCAACTGAAAAGTTTGTCCGATGTAAGAACATAAGACTTTTGGCCCTCTTCCATTGCTCCGTCTCTGCCATTTGACTCATGTCGATGTTTGAAACCGCAAATGATCCGGGCCACAAATGATCCAACAAGTTCTTCATCCTAATCCGCTTCAAAGTAGTAGGCTCCAAGTGCGGAAGGATTCTGAGAACATCCTCCTGAGAACCTTCAAATCCCATAGAGAATTCCTCGACAGAAATTGGACGATTCAAAGAGACTAACGAAGCCTCAAGTTGTTCCAGAAGACATGTCTTGTAGCGATGGTACTCCTCCTCTTCGTCATCAGAACGATCAATCTGTACACCCAACGTTTTGAGAGACACTCTCGGATTGCGAAACAGTTTCACACATTGTTCTACGACTGTCTTTTCGTAGTCACTGGTTTCGAGCAGCTTTGAAACACCGGAACTCTCAACCCAAACCTCGTCAGCGCTATATCGAAATGCAAGTGTATGCGTGGATTCAAAATCAATAAGAAGAGTGACTTTGGCATTATAACGAGAGGTGATATGCAGGTACAAGCTGTAGAAATTGAGAGTTGTGTTGTTCACGTGGTTACTGAAGTCTTTAGAACATGGACGGAGGGAAAGCCTGAAGGAAGAATGAAGAATGTATAAGAGGAATTCGAAACTAACTTTGTTTTGGTATCAGCAGAGGACACAATCAGCTTTTTGACGTTCCAGGGCATTTGGGTCAAAGTTGGACGTGGTTTAGACATTTCAAATTGAAAATGGGTCTACGGGGGGGACCGAGAGAGGGTAAGACGGCGAATGGAAGGACCAGCTGCCTAGAATACAGTGTGTTAAAGGTTATTACGACACCCCCTTGAAAACGTCATTGTGGCTTTCAGAGGCAAGATAGAAAAAATCTGTGAATGCAGTTCTTTTTCCCTTGGTCTCAAACCTATGCACCATAATTTTCATTCTGATCGGTGCTCCGTGGGCTCCAGAAGCCAACATGGGTGCTCTGAAAATTGTTAACAGTTATTACGACACCCCCATTTTTGGCGAAATTTGAAAATTTTTTGTGATTTTTTTGGGTTTAGTTGTGCTCAGAAATAAGTTTGTGTGTTTCTTATAACAATTCCATAAAAATATACTGGCTGTCGTACTCGGAAAATAATTCTAAAATTAGCCGAAAATGCTGAAAAATGCCGTTTTTACCGATTTTTGGCGATTTTTGGCAATTTTTCAGTATTTCTCGAGATACAAACATTTTTGGATGCTCTGTTGGATAAAACATGTGTTTCTACGTATTCTTGAACCCATTGCAGCTTGAGCCCCTGTCTCAATAATTTCTGATCCGTCCTCACAATCACTTATTCCTCCCAAAGCTGAAAACCGCAAAAATTGAAAAACTTGATTTTTTTTCAAAGTCAGGAGACAGAAGAAAGTTGGTTCTTCCGACTAAAACAGAGTAGAAATTCATTTTGTATCTCATTTCGAGCGGTTTCACTACGGTTTTCGAGCCATTTCCATCAAAAATCCCACCTGTCGTAACCACTGGTCAGGTAAGCGACTGTGAGGACGGATCAGAAATTATTGAGCCAGGGGCTCAAGCTGCAATGGGTTCAAGAATACGTATAAACACATGTTTTATCCAACAGAGCATCCAAAAATTTTTGTATCTCGAGAAATACTGAAAAATTGTCAAAAATCGCCAAAAATCGCCAAAAACGGCACTTTTCAGCATTTTCGGCTAATTTTAGAATTATTTTCCAAGTACGACAGCCAGTATATTTTCACGGAATTGTTATAAAGAACACACAAACTTATTTTTAAGCACAACTAAACCCAAAAAAATCACAAAAAAATTTCAAATTTCGCCAAAAATGGGGGTGTCGTAATAACTGTTAACAATTTTCAGAGCACCCATATTGGCTCCTGGAGCGCACGGAGCACCGATCAGAATGAAAATTATGGTGCATAGGTCTGAGACCAAGGGAAAAAGAACTGCATTTACAGATTTTTTCTATCTTGTCTCTGAAAGCCACAATGACGTTTTCAGGGGGTGTCGTAATAACCTTTAACACACTGTACATTCAAATGGGCCTATGGGATTAGCAGTGCAGAGGGGCGCACTTGCGTCAATCGATTCTATTTGAATTAGACTGCTCGGTACACTATGAAAGATAGGAATGACAGTCAAGTAGAACAGGAGTGCTGGTGCACCGTCGATGAGATTCGTTCGGAAGCAATCGTGCTCATCGAAAGTGTTGAGCGACAGAAGTGGGACAAAGTGGATAGAAGCACGGAGGAGCTGCGGGTTTCTTGGTAAGTGTTTCATTGCGGACTCAACGGACATTACTAAACTCCTAGATATGCTTTCGACTTCTGCTGCAAGAATATGTGGTGACTCACTAGAGATGCAACATGCTATGAACACTCAACCGTTTCTTGTATGTGAAAGTCGTGTAGCGATCACTATGTACACAAAGATTTACTGAAAAAACAGATATTCGAGTGAGGAAATTCAGTGAAGAAAACCGAAAAGACAAACGTTGCGGGAGAAAAACATAAATAGGTCGGGATGTAAAACTGTAGAACGTTCGAAAGGAAGTCGGATTATTGGAAGGATAACCATCCTGTCGGTAGTTGATTTGAGGTTGGTCGCATTGCACTTTACGCTTGACAAACCGTTCTCTGAAAAATATTCGGTTCAGGAAGAAGAAGGGATTTGGAAATGTACCGTTTTCGAAACACACTGGTGAATAACGATGGCGTTCT
Organism: Caenorhabditis becei; assembly: GCA_900536315.3. Lineage (NCBI taxonomy): Eukaryota > Metazoa > Nematoda > Chromadorea > Rhabditida > Rhabditidae > Caenorhabditis > Caenorhabditis becei. Next base: position 267,146 of record LR540046.1, on the reverse strand, counting down.
CTTGATCTGAAATAATTTCAGGTTTGAATCGAAACCTGGGAAATCGAAACTCACGTAGGGTCTAAGGTTTAGAAGAAATTCTGCCTTTGATGGCTTCCGGTGAAAAATCTGATTTTTCTAAAGTTTTAGGTGTCAAATCTGTGAGACATAGCTAGAAATCCTTTCAAAAAACGCGTACTACTCTTTTCCCGTAACAAAACGTAGTTTTCTAACAGAAAGTTATTTTTTGAATTTTTTGACTAGCAAAAACACAAATTATCCTGTAAAAACCTTCATTTCGGGCGCTCCAGTGTGTCGAATACCAAAAAATGATGCTAGCCGCGTGTCCGAGCTGTCTGAAAAGGTTTTGTTCGTGTTTTTCCGCTTTTTTCTGCTGGAAATCGCTCCTGAAACAGTTTCTCCCTTCAATTTCGTGGCGAAACCACCAGGTGAGCGACGGAGCGCGCTTGCACATGTGACGCACACACGAGGAAATATGACACGGAATGGAGAGACGCAGAGATAGAACGGCAGAGGAGACCCGTCGTGTCATGCGACCATACGAGCGGACGACTTTTCGGGCAGGTAATTGGTTAATATTTTTAGTTTGAATAGGTAAAACTTGTGTTTTTCAGCTTCAAATCATGGGTACAACACCACTCGCACCAGAATGTTGAATTCGGACGGATTTCTACCAATGGGACGTGTCGGGAACGCTGGAGTATATTTGCCGCTCAAAAATCGATTAAAGCGGGTACCGGCGCTCACAAAGGACCCGAGAACTTTGATGGATAGGAAGAACACCTTCTGAAAAACATTTGGATGGGATATTTGCCCGAACCAGTCCAAAAATAACAAACGGTACGTGCTTTCAAAAATCTCCTTCTAAAAATCGATCAGAAAACAGTTTTCGCGGTTTTTCTATTACGCAGACGGCGAAAATAACCGCTCCGAGCTTCCTGCAAAACAATTATTGATGAGAACACGCTCTTCCACCAAAATCAACTTCTTCCTACAAGAAACCTATTTTCAGAGCCACGACGTCGGAGAAACGGAGAAATAATGCCTCTCGCGACGGAACGACGGAATGTCGACCCACGGACATGACGGGAGACGGGAAGACGGGTTTCGACTTTCGGATTCGGCCAAAATGCACCTCAAATGGCTTCACTCAGTTTGAAACATCTGCAGAAAAGGGATCGAATGCGAAAAAACATTAAATGCATTCGATTTGAGTACCATGACTACTACATGACGACGAGCAGTTTCTCGGCAATATTGAGGACATCGGCATGCAAATTTGTGGAGAGCAATGTAGGACAAACATGGTAATCATCTGTACGCTGCGAACAACAGCGGAAGACGAGTAAATCTCTCAAACCAATCAAAGAAACCTGCATTTCCAGAGAATTTGGTAAGTTTTTTCACCTAAATTTTGAATAAAAGCGTTCTTAACACTGCAAGGAGGAAGTGCGGAAAGATACCCTTTTCTGCCTCGTTAGAGTCAGTTTTGAAACATCGATCGCTGCGAATTGGCAAATTTTGAATGAAAAAGCTGACAAGCAATCGAATCCGCTCTTTTTGTTAGTCAAATGCCGCGAAAGCGTTCATCTCACTCTGAAAATGATTTGTTTCACAAACTCCGTTAGTGACCATACACTCACGTGTTGGAATACAGAATTGTGGCAAGAAGCCGTCGCACACAGCATAATCTTTGACTGGAAGCGTCAGTGTGTTTGCTCCAATCTCTAGGAAGGATGATAGCTGGGAGAAGAAAACCCTGAGCTTGCTAAGTAACGACCCAAGGGAAAGATGTTGACCAACAGAGAGAAACGCCCCAAACAGTGTTATCCTTGACTTTGCCGTCTGTCCAGTCATCCCCCCGTCTTGTAACCAATCGTCGGGCGGAACACTGGGAACGATAACAACAGAGTGAAATCATTTCGAGTACTGACCATGGAACGATCCGAGGAATCATGGCAAAAGAAATGAAATCAGCCAAACCGCAAGGTAAGAAGCGGCAGAAACTACCATTTATCTCAATGCAATGGATTCTTTCAGATTACAGTCGTTTCGAAGTGCGAGGAGTGCCAAATCAAAACAGCAAAGAACAGACCGTCCCGAACTTTTCTCAAGAACCTGAGATGTCGTGTCAACTTGGGTGTTCCTCAATGGAAGACGACGAAATATGTCCAGTACCAGATTTCGGACAGTCCCGGATGACGGACCCGGGGATAGTGTCAGTACGGAGAAATTCATGTTGCAACTTCTGGGATGCTTATCGAAAGACTGTGCCAACCGCGATATGTTGAAGAGAACTGGGTCACCGCCGACAAGATTCATTTCGAAGCGAGTGTTGTCATTGGAAATGTTGAGCGACAGAAGTGGGAAGATATGGATAGAGGCACAGAGAAGCTGTGAGTTTCTTTGTAAGTGTTCAATTTGAAAAGGCTACTCTCAACACCGTTCCTCGAATAGTACGGAGTGGTTTTTTGAGCTTTCCTGAAAGCATTTCTTGATAAAAACACGCTCTGTCAACACAAAGTGTACTCCTTCCTACAAGAAGACAAGTTTCAGAGGTACGACGTCGAGAAGCTTGGAAACATTATGCCCCTCGCGACGGAGCGACGGAATGTTGAAACACATAGGACGATGGGATCTGACTGACGAACTTGGTCAAACTGCATTTCAATGTTCTTCAGTCAGTTGGAAACATCTGCAAAAACGCGAAGAGGAACGTTTTCTTCAAATTGATGAACAGTGCAGGTACACCGAGATGCATATGGAAGCGATCGTGGTCTTCCAAAGTGTCAAGTAACAGAAGTGGGAAGAATTGTATAGATACACGGAGGAGCTGCGAGTTTCTGTGTAAGTGTTTCATTTGAAAAGTCTACTCTCAACACCTTTTCTTGATGACAACGGAGTGGTGATGCGACTATCATTTCTGAAAACAGTTTCCTACAAATTCGATTTGCAAACGGGAATCTCTAAACTCCCATGTGAGCTCTCGACTTCTGCTGCAAGAATATGTGGTGACTTACCAGAGCTGCAACATGCTCTGAACACTCATCCGTTTCTTGTGTGTGGAAGTCGTGTAGCTATCATCATGTACATAAAGGTTTATCTAAAAAAATCAGAGATTTGAGTGAGGCAAATTTGAATAGAGGTGAGTGGTTTATCAAATCGACCTTTCTAGAAGGTGAAATGAAGAATGCAGTTGATCGAGTTAACATTGTCGACAATGTTCTTCGCCGCGGAATCCGCGACCTGCTCGGGAAGGTTTTCAGGCCACTCTGGCTAATGGTTTGGTTTGGTTTGAACAAATTATGATCTGAAACGTGCGGACGGAGGGCAGCGGATATTCCGGGCCCCAAGTGTGTATTCCTTGACACTCTTTGTTATTCTCGTAACGTTTTCTCTTTATTTATATCAACCAGTGCCCTATTCCTACTGATTTGTAATTGTGGGGGACGGAAAAAGAAAAAATTTTCGACATCGGAAAGAGGGTTGAGTGGGGAGGGTGGAAGGCCGCGGACTGTGTAAAATTGAGAAATGTTTTGATTTTTCAGGCACAGACTGTTCAAAACGCCGTGCCGGCACAAGCTTTGGAGGCTTCAAAGAGAAAAAGCCGACCGTCAAAACCAGAGGCTCCCAAGGAGCTAGTCTAAATGCTTCCTCGTAGTCTTCCCTCCTATCTCTTCTGTCTCGTATTAGAGATATCTCTCTCCCTATTTTCCACAATTTTTCGTTGACAAAACGTTTTGAGCAAGAATAAATCGAAGTTAAACGCCCGTTGTTCTTCATTTCTTGGGTTTTCTTCCAATTCTTTGTGTGATGGGGGCTCACTCTTCAAGGAAGAGAGAACGTTTCGCAATCCTAATAATGTTGAGGCTCGCTTCTCTTCAGGCATCCGAAAACGTTCAGGGTTCTAACAGTGATATTGTTTACTCTTTTCTCAGGATTTCGAAATTTTGGCCTACTAGAATAGGTGTTGTACTAATTCGAGAGAAGTGAGAGAGAAATAGCATGTTCACAATGCCGGTCATAGGGATCATTATTTCATATGCTCAGGACTTATCCGGTTATAAGAGACAACCTGGGCGCTCAAAATAGACAGTGTGGGACAGAGAAGTAGCTTATTTTCCATTGGTTTATCATTTGGAGGCTTTAGGAGATGAGCACATGCTTTTCCGAAGCCTGAAGACCTCCGCGGTTAGAAGAGATGGTTTGTTTACATTTAGAAATGAGCAGTGAGTCGTATGTGTTTGACTGGAGGTTGTGAGAAGGGCATACGATTCCGCTCTTTAACTGAAATTCTCTTGAATAGGTTAATACCAGGCTTCTTCATTTGAACCCTCTTTTTTAGTCAATTCTCTTATCCGCTTTCCCAAACTCACCAATTCTAGTGATCTACTCTTTGGGGTCCTGCTGCAATGAGTGAACGGCTTGGAGAACTGATGCGTTGGTTGAAAGAGAGCCTTCATAGAGACGAGGAAATGAGCAAGACTCTTCGCTCCCTCAGCCCGGTGGGTCAAGATCCGACTTGGAATTACTAAACATAACACATTTACAGTCCGGATTGAGTCAGGAAGAGCCAAAAGTCACCATTCCTCAGAACAAGAGCTTCGAAGAACTTTTGAGAGCACTGGCTGACTGCATGGAGTCGTCGATTGAGGCTATTGATCGTGTGACTGCTCTGGGAGCCGGCGATGCAAAGGTGTGCTTTACTACGTTTCAAATTGTTTATACGATCAACTTTCAGGTGTCAAACACTGATGGTCCCAGCCAGAAGTGATGAGTCCACGTGATAACGTTCCTTCGCAATGTCAGTGATTGTCGCAGCTAGCTCTCTCAGTTCCAAATAAAAAAACGTTTTGTTTCGGCTGATAAAATCGTCATTTCGCAACCATCTGTGTTTTTTTGAGTTGAGAGATAGAAAAGAGATGCGAGGAATGAAGTGAGACAATGTGTCTACATTCCAATTCTGATTGTTTCCAAGAATTGAAGAAGGTTGAGAACGGGGACCTGACATCATTTTGACATCCGAGCAGAAAGAGAGGGAAGTGTTACTGGGAGGGAGACTGGAAAGGCGTATTATGGATTTTGGTCCAAAAAGGGAAAATTTGCGTGTCGAGACCTGAAAGAAAGAGAATAATCTTCAAATTATGCCTAATTCTTAATGTAAGCACACCAGGACTTCTAGAAACATATTGAACGTTCTCAGAGACGTGTCTTCCTCACGACAGTTTCTAGAGGCCAGCTCTATACATTGTGTCAGACCCCCCAGAATGACACTTCTTCATTAGGCTCCCAATGTGTCCAACTAAAAAGCAATCCGTCATTTTCCAATTTCTCCCCCAATCTTTCCGGTGAAAATGCAATTGCGCAGTCACAGCCCATTGGGAAAGCAGGTGTTCCTCGTCAATTTCCATACAATCCGACTGCCTAATTTTTATGGGTGGTCTATGTCACTTTTAATGCGACAAATCAGAAATTGTCCGGGAGGAATGACATACTTTTTTGATACAAGCTTCCAAGGTGCCAGCTAGCAATTCAAAAGTAAATCATATTCACTCAACAAACACTCAAGTATTATTTTAGTGTTCAGATGAGTATCTCTCTGACCAAAATCAAACAACCGGCGTAATTGATGAACTTGATAACAAAAGCTCTGAATTTCAATTGAAAAAGCCCTGCCTGACGCCTGTCTGCCCCGGCTGGACAGCCGGCATCAATTGCTGTTTTGCATTTCTCCTTCCCCAACATCTGCCCCCGGGTCTCTTCGCATTCCACCAGTGTCGATTGATTGGACCACCCTGTCTGCACCCTCCCCGAAAAGCAGCGCCCGATTCAATTTATTGTTATTTCTTTCTCTTTTCATTCAAATGCAAATTCAAAGCAAATTATGCCAAGAACATATGAAATTCAGATTTCTGAATGAATACAATTCCGAGTTTCGGTTCAATATTTCTCCTTCACCCCTCCAACCTTTCTGCATACCTATTTGCCACTCTCTCCTACAAAAAGGACACATGTGTCCTGTGTGACCCCTACGGTCGACATTACACTTGTAACAGTTGCCCCCCTTCGCAACTTTCTCCTCAGATTGCTTTGTTCGATTAGCATCAGATTTTACTTATTTTCACTTATTTTACCCTCAAAATGTTCTCAATTTGAATTTAGATCAAAGAAAAACGCTGTTTTTTCTAGTTTTTCTCTGAAAATGAGAAGAAAATAGAATTCATCCGCTGTTTCGACTTATAGAAAGTTGTGTTTCGTAGTGTTTCCCTCTTTTTTTCCTACTCCGCATCCCGTTTTTCATTTCTGCTGGGTCAATGTCCATCCTTCCCGACTTCTTATCTATTCGGCATGTCTCCCTGCCGTCTCTCTCCGCTGTGCATTAGTGAACTAACTAAACAAACATTCATTTTCTTTTAGACGTGGGAAATGAATTGTTTATTTTTTATCTAATCAACAAACGTCTTATCACATTACGTTCTTATCATTTGTGTCCCCCAGACCACTTTTTGAACACTTTTCAACAGACTTTTTTATTTCGTTTCTTCTCAAATTCATTTCTCCTGACGCTTCGAAGTTCTCAAATTTCTTCCTGTTCAAAAATAGGGTTTCTTCTAACTTATTTTGTCGGTGCCTCGAAAATGTAGCTAATCTAAACAGAAATTGTGGCACACTGAGTCTACGTGCGCCCGGAAAGAAAAAGCAACGGCGGTTGTCGGGGAGTGATCAACTTTTGGTGTTTTGAAGGGAAATTCAGGGGGACAACGATTGTCTCATTGCGCTCAATCTGTAAACCTGGAGGACACTAATGGGGGTCAATTTCAATTTAAATTTCAATCAGATAAACACTATTTTCTTCTGCAAGTTTTTCACCTGTCACTGAAAAGTAATCAAAATATGTCCTTTCGCCCAGCCAGTTGCCAATTCCTGAAAATTTCGCTTCTTTCGCGAAGCCGTTCTACTTTTTCCTCCTACTTTTTCTTTTACTGTTTCCTTCTCTCCCGTACAACATAGGTCTGGCGTAATGCGTGCCGCTTGGAGTGTTGCATACAGAGATGAGACCACTAGACTCCCTCTCCTTCTCCTTCCCTCTCGCGGACCATCAAGCACACACTGCGCACTCGTCCACTGACCCCGAATGTTTCTTTCTCCCAATTGCCAACATACGTCTGGCGTAATGCGTGCCACTAGGAGTGTTGCATACGGAGATGAGACGCTCTGTGCGAGTGCAGTGCCCTCTCCTTCTCCATCTCCCTCGCGGACCATCAAGCACACACTGCGCACCCGTCCACTGACCCCGAATGTTTCTTTCTCCCAATTGCCCTCTGCCGTGTCTTTCTTTCTCTCTTTCTCTACTTCTTCTACCATGCCTCATCTCTAACCCATCTCTTGGTTTTTTCTTCTTATTCCTACAGTTTCTTTTACCTTTTTGCCTCTTTCTCCTTTTCATTCAAACATATAGTGCGTAATTTTGTCGTTTTCTCATTTTTTTGTTTTCCAGGTGCTAATAATGTCGGAAGAGACTACTGTAGGAACCCCTCAAAACAACGAACTCAATGGAAACGGCTCTGGTCTACCTGTAGACCAACAAGTCATCCCACAAGCTCCAGAGCCAGTTAATGTATTTGCAAGTGAGTGATCGATATCCACTTTGGAGTGAAAGAGATCAATCATTTTCAGATTTTACACCAAAAGATATCTCAGCAATCTGCGAAGCTCGACCGGACATCAACTCGTCGCTGAAATCACTCGAAAGGATTGCGACGGCAGGTCAAGGCATGGTTTCTGTTTTGGAAGGAATGAAAAACGGACATGAAACCGTAATGGAGACGAAAGATGACATCATTGGAGGCCATAACACAATATCACGTGAAATAAACAGGGTCAACAGGGCCATCAAAAAGTTCAGGACCTTTCTTCCAACTTTTGATTGCACTCTACTTGAAGATAACCTTGCCGAAGTTGTGAGAAGCTCAAACAGGGTGAAAAGATATGCGGATGTTTTGGAAAGCTGTGGAGAAACCAAAATACTTGCGCTCGAAAGCTATGCAGGACTGATTAGGTCTTATTCTTTGGAAACAAGACAATGCTTCAAAATGATGCTGCGAATCATTTGTGAGCAATCCGGAGGCTGGTGGGGAAACGTAGATGACTATAGCGACGACGACGATCAGGATGGTTCTGGGAAGTTTGGAGGACGTCGTGGAGGCCGGAGCAATGGAAAATCAAAGCGATCTTACAAGGATCATACGGATCCCAACGAACAAGACGACGGACCTCCAAGCAAAACGAGCAGGACTAAAGGGCATGAAGATCGCCCAATGGAGGAAACAACGCCTGCAGGACCACTGTGCACTCTTCCTAGTTTTTCTCATATGGATCTGAAAGGTAAGATTTTTTTCATTTTCTGAGAGAAACACGTTTCCCAGTTAGTATTCATTTTGAATCCCTTCAAATGTATCTTTTCTTTCCAGATTCTCACAATGCACAGCAAACGGAAAAGCAGAATACAGTTGTTCTGGACCATAGTGCTGGTAGTGCGGGAATAGGTATGTGTTTTCCAAACAGATTCCTTCCCAAATTCACTTTTTTCAGTCCCTTCTTCCAACCAACACGTTGGTGACGAGAACACGCAAGATTCTCGCGACACGCCATCGTCTCTGGGCAAAAGAACACCGTTTTCCCACCCAGATCATTCCGCCAAACATGTCTCCAGTCAAAGTGGTACTAACAAACTCCAATCATTCTAAATCGCTGTGATGTTCCTTTCAGAAGCAACCGATCCTGTAGACCCAACACAAAACGAATCAGATGATGAACAGTTCGCAGGTCCGTCACTGGTGAACCCTCTGCTTCAAGATAAAGAAAATATACGAGTTCTGAGTAGAAGTCCTGAACTCTCCGAATCTCCATTCGAATTCTCAAGTGAGTCGTGAAACTTTTATGGTAACTTTTAGATGGTCATGTTAAGGTCCACTGAAAACATTTGTTGACTCTGATGCACATCCGACATCGGGATCTCCTCCAGCAATGGATTACACTGGAGACACCGTTCATGTTGTTCCCGAGTCGGAAGTTCAGGAACACACCCAGCAACATGATACACCTGGCACTGATCTAGCACCAATCCATCTCGAGTCGTCGGAAGTTTCAAGGGAGACAGATGAACACCTCGAGGAGGAGCCAGTCTCGGACACACCTCCAGAAGCTGTGAACACTGGAAGTATCCTTCAGTCGCTTCAGGGAGAAGTAGCCGGCACATTCTCAGCACCAAGCCTCACTCAAGCTTTTGGTCAACCACCCGCTATTGCCGAGCATTACCAGTTTCCCGGCGTCACCGATTTCAATGACGGAAACTTCCAAGGTTAGTAGAAAATCAATCCGTTTTCCCCACCAACCTGGTAAAATGTCCTAAATTTCAGACATGGATCAATCGCCGAGTCCTTCTTCGCAAGTCGCCTCTCATCATCCAGCTCCCTCCCTCCCCAATGTTCCTGAATGCTCAGTGTTACATGGTCAGTTAACACTACTGCAAAAAATCTAGTTGAAATTTCGTGATTCCACTTTTTTTCGGCAAAATTTGAAAGTCATTACCCTTTGGAAATTCCATATTCCATAGAAGATTCAATGTGTTTCCAGTTCCCGTGACTCCAAACTTCGAAGAACCATCAACATTAGGAGTCTCTGTGTATGATGAGTCTGTTGCACCGTTGACATCGGGATCATCTCCAGCAGCGGATCATACTGAAGACTCTGTTCAGCCACCTGTTGTTGTTCCTCTTGAGTCGGAAGTTCAAGAAGAACAGGAGCACATCCACCAACATGATACACCTGGCACTCATCTAGCACCAATCCATTCCGAGTCGTCGGAAGTTTTAAAAGAGACAGATGAGCACCTCGAGGAGGAGCCAGTCTCGGACACACTTCCAGAAGCTGTGAACACTGGAAGTATCCTTCAGTCGCTTCAGGAAGAAGTAGCCGGCACATTCTCAGCACCAAGCCTCACTCAAGCTTTTGGTCAACCACCCGCTATTGCCGAGCATTACCAGTTCCCCGGCGTCACCGATTTCAATGACGGAAACTTTCACGGTTAGTAGAAAATCTATCCGTTTTTTCCATCAACCCGTCAAAACTTCCAAAATTTCAGACATGGACCAATCGCCGGGTCCTTCTTTGGCAGCCGACTCTCATCATCCAGCTCCTTTCCATCTCAATGTTCCTGGATGCTCAATGTCAAATGGTTAGTTAACACTACTGTGAAGAATCTAGTTGAAATTTCGTGATTCCACTCTTTTTCGGCAAAATTTAAGAATTATCACCCTCTGGAAATTCCATGTTTCATAGAAGATACAATGTATTTCCAGTTGCCGTGACCCCAAACTTCGAAGAACCATCAACAACAGGAGTCCTTCCGTATGATGAGTCTGGTGCATCGTCGACATCGGGAGCATCTCCAGCAGCAGATCACACTGAAGACTCTGAAGACTCTGTTCAGCCACCTGTTAATGTTCCTCTCGAGTCGGAAGTTCAAGAAGAACAGGAACACACCCAGCAACATGTGGAACCTGGCACTGATCTAGCACCAATCCACTCCGAGTTGTCGGTAGTTTCAAAAGAGACAGATGACCATCTCGAAAAGCAGGCAGTGTCGGACACACCTTCAGAAATTGTTCACACTGGAAACATCCTCCAGCCGCTTGCTCCCGTCCGGTTTGAGCAAGAACTTCAGGGAGAAGTACAAGGAAGTTCAGCACCAAGTCTCACTCAAGCCATTGGTCAACCACCCGCTTTTGCTGAGCATTACCAGTTCCCCGGTGTTCCGTTTTCCGGTTTTCATTACGGAAATTTCCAAGGTTAGTAGAAAATCTATCCGTTTTTCCCATCAACCTGTTAAAACTTCCAACATTTCAGACATGGACCAAGTGCCGGGTCCTTCTTCGCGAGTCGACTCTCATCATCCAGCTCCCGTCGACCCCAATGTTCCGGGATGCTCAATGTCACATGGTTAGTCAAAACTACTGTGAAGAATCTAGTTAAGACTTTGTATCTCCACTCCTTTCCGGTGAAATTTGAAAATGATGGCCCTTTCAAAATTCCATATTCCACAGAAGATATAACGTATTTCCAGTTCCCGTGACCCCAAACTTCGAAGGGCCATCAACTTCGGGAGTCCAACCGTATCCAGCTCCCACGAGAAACGAAACGAATCGGCCACCACGCACCCTCTCCATGCTTGATGATTACGGTTATGGTCCACTAGAAACGCTTGAAGGTCTCTCGCCGTCAAGCACTCGTTCTGCTACCCCTCCGGATACAGCCATCCAGATTGTTCCAGAGAATCCAGAGATTCCAAAAACGGCTCCCAAAAAAAGTAAGTTTTCTAGTGGTCGGGGAGGGAGGAGTTTGTAATTTCCAATGTCCAAAAACCATAATTTTCAGACAATAGACGCAAGAAAGGAGTAAGAAATCAGTGGTATGGACAGCATTCGGCAAAGAAAAATGCTCCTCGCCGCAGACCACCAGTCTCCATCCCCATTCCAAGCACTTCTAACGCTTACCTGATCTATTCTGAGTCTGATGACGAATCAATCGATCAATGTGAGTTTTCAAAATCAGATTTTTGATTCAAAAGTGTTAAATTTCCAGTCGCAACTGACACTCTTCCCATCGTCATCTCTGCATCAACCGAAGTCATCAAGTCACGAGTCGAAGAATCGAACAAGCGATTTGCACTTCTTGGAATCTTGTCTGGCCAAGAATTCGATCCGAGCATGAAAGTGATGATGTATAAAGTAGCTGATTTGAGAAACGTAAGCTCATACTGTTTTTGAAATTAACAAGTGATAATATTTAGGAAGCGGAGGTCTCGGCTCTAGCATATCTCGACAAATCTGTTGTGTATGACCGACCCGATTACCGAGGATTAGGAGAATACTTTAAGAAAGTTATCACACCGGATGTGACCAAGCTGCATGGAGAACCTGACACAGATCGAGTGATAAGAACCAAGCTCACTGGACCAATTCATATTGATCCTTTGAGTTTGAATGCAGATGAGATTCAAAAACTTATGAAGGGCACCCTAGATAGCGGTCAGAACATGGTTTTTGCCACCAAAACCAAGGTCCATTTGCCAAATGAAGGGATGGACGAGTGCAACAAGGATCAGGAGTTCTACAAGCAGCATGGGTACACCGGAGAACACGAGAAGGACTTCCCTGGAACATTGCTGGCGACTCCATGTTTCGATTTCGAAGGAACCGATCCAGAAGAGAGAAAGAAACTGGCGGAGCTGATGTCCAAGTTCCCTATCAGCGTTGCCAGTAACGTCGGAAAGGCTTGTGGGATCGACTATGAAATGTTTTCGATTGAGAAGTTTTTGGAGGAAAAAGTTGAAAAGAAACCAGTTGGAAAGAGGAAAGTTGGAAGGAAAGCAGCTGAAAAGAAAGAAATTGAAAAGGAAAAGAAAAAAATCGACGTTTTTCGGCAATTTGCACAAGGAGAGGAAACGAATTGGACTTTTGTGAAGAACGCCTCGCCATGGAGAGTGTTTGGAGATGAAGGAAAAATTGATTTTAAAAAATTTGGAGAAAACTATACAAAATTGAAAGAGATATTTGTGGAAGGTTAGTTAAGCTTGCTTTTACATATAACAATAACAGTTATGTTTCCAGCTGGCAAAAAAGTGGATCACAACTGGAAAAAAGAAGAATTGGATGGACTGATCAAGGAAATACTCGAGAATCAACTGGAGTCTGAAGCGGAGAATGGCAGTGAGGAGAGACTTCTGTGGGACAAATTCAAGCCGATATTGCTGTCTTTCGGCACAAATTTCGATTTGACGGAAAAACAGTGTCCTGAACTCTATTCGGTAAGTTTTGAATATGACCTTTGTTATAAGAGAAATGACACTCGTCTTTTTGCAGATGCTGAGACAAAATTTGCCCTTCGGGTTCCAGCCGAATGCAGACGGCGATCTGTTAAAGCTCACTGGTCTCGATCATCCGGGTATCAACGAAATTCAATTGTACTTCAAAGCGCCAGGATCACGGACCTCTGTACACATCGAAACCGCTGCTTTGTACTCTGTGAACTTCAATGTTGGACCTGGGAAATGCACTTGGTATGCAGTACCGCCAGAGTTTGCCGGAGCAATGGAGGAGCTGATTCGAGAGAAGCTGGGCGTAATTGAGGATGGAGAGCTCGTGAAGCGCAATAGTTACGGGACGAAGGTATGGCCGAGTCTGAAGGAGCTTGCGGACCGAAACATCCCAGTCTACAAGTTTGTGCAAGAACCAGACCAAATGGTTTATGTGGGACCACTCACGTACCATTGGGTCGAGACGACGGGATTCACCACCAACATTAGTTACAATGTTGGCCTTCCTACCAAGACCCAGCTGGATGCGATGATTGTGATGTATGACCACGCCACGACGAGAGGAGTTACCACCACAATTCCGGTACCCTCGATTCTATGGAAGATTGCCGCTAAGAATGCCCCGGATGCCCACGACACTGGATTTTTCAAAAGTGTGAAATATTCACTTGCAAGGTGAGATTCAACATTTGTCGCTTGTGAAATCAATCATTTTCCAGACTCTTAGCTGTCGATAAGTATGATGAACTTGTCTGCAAAAAATGGAATCCACGCGAAATTGTGTACCACTCAGAGAGAACAATTTCATTCGAACACACGTGCAAGGCATGTGGAAGGAGCATCGTCAACACTTGGGCAATGGAGAGGGGAGTTCCGGAATCTAGGCGGAACATATATTGCATCGGATGCGTATCTGAGTGAGTGCTAACCAAACTTTCTTAAATTTGGATATTTTGTTTTTCAGAGCGACCAACCCGAAATTTTGGCGTAAAAGAGATGGAGTGTTTTCGAGAAAGACCTTTGATAAATATGTACTCCCAAAACCCGAAGAAGCAACTCAAAGACCGGAAACCGATGCGCCGAATTGATGGAATTTCATTCTCAATTACCTTGGTCTTTTTTCAAAAAGTTTTGCACCTTGCCTCACTGACAAACGGAATAAATACAATGCTTTTTGTCCATTCGCTTTTTCTCTCTATACCCAGTTAGTCACTGATTCTCGGAATGCTAGTTTGGCGGAAAGTCTTAGTCAAGTCACAAGAAGAACAGAATCTTTTTGAAATTTTCCTGCACCGCGATTGAATAGGACCTGACCCTTCAAGCGGCCCGACTACCAGAGAGAAAACCCCTTGTGACTCCAAAAGAAACGACTACATAGTAGTCTGTGAAGAAGTCACAGGGAAGTTTACTGGAAGGCACTAAAGCCGGCGGCCGCTGGGAGCTAGACGAGGACATGGAAACCTAGGTGTTCAAAATGCTGTATTAAAATGGAACTCTCTATTTTTTTAAACTAATTCTGAGCTAGGAGGATAGTCCTTTTTTGATTCGTTTAATTGTGTTTTCTTCCCTCTTTCTTCTCGCGTCTCCTTTCATTTCCCATGTCTCCTTTGCTCCCCTAGCTTCTACTTTTATTTTACATTCTCTAGCACAAAAGTTTGATTCTACCACATATGTACTTTCAACTCTTGGTCCCAGGCACACGACGAAACGGAGCGTTGCGTGGAAAAAAAAAGTATTCTCAAATCTTGAAAGAAGAAGAAACGTTCTGCATGAAACGTATATTGAGAGATGCAAACGCGCTCTAGAGACGATTGTCTTTGGCAGAGGACCACTCTCTTTCTCAGCCATTCGACCTTAGTTGAACGGAATATCCATTGGAAAACACAGGTAAGGGCTTACCTCATACATAGAACAGATCCATGAAGATAGAATAACTGCGAAATTTCCCCAGAGGAATTTTTCAAATGAGGAGAATAGACACAATGGATTACAAGAAATCTGAACGAACAAGAAGGAGAAATGCTTTGGAAATCTGTATCCAGTCGGAAATTGAAATCTGTGGCTGACGAAATATGAGGGAAGGGAAGGAATTGGTGAACTAACAAGTGAACAATTGGTGAACTGTAATTAGTGAAAATTGCTTGCAATAATTGTCAGACTCACGGAAACAAGTGATGAACAGCTGCACTTTCACATTTTTTCTATTTCTTCTGGACAGGTTCAAGTTGTGAAAATTCAAGAAGTTTTATAATTTCGGAACAGACTGTATTGTCACTGCAAAAAATCTTGGATAAAGCTTCAAAAACTGACAGAAAAAATGAAACTTGAAACATCAAATCGATAATAAATTGTCTGCTCTACAACTCTGCTTTTTGAAAAATGTCAACCATATACATGAATGGACTCAGTATAATCGCAATCTTGAATACTTTCGGCTCTTGTGTCAAAGAAAGTTCAGGTTCTACAGAATAAAAACAACTAGTAGTCTGTGAAGAAGTCACAAAAAAAGTTACTGAAAGGCAGTGGCAGTCGCTGAGAGTTGAACGACGACATGGAAACCTAGTTGTTCATGATGCTGTGTTGTAATTTAACTGCCAATTTTCCGCTTTTGTTTTCCATGTCTCCCACGACTTTTTTCTCATCCTTTTTTCTGGGACTATCTGGTACTTTGACTCCATTTTTCAAAACTACTCTCTACGGGTCATATTCAGGTCACAAAAGTTTGATTCTACCACATATGTTCTTTCAACTCTTGGTCTCAGGCACACGACGAAACGGAGCGTTGCGTGGAAACAATCATATTTTTAAATCTTGAAAGAAGAAGACACGCTCTGCATGAAACGTATATTGAGAGATGCAAACGCGCTCTAGAGACGATTGTCTTTGGCAGAGGACCACTCTCTTTCTCAGCCGTTCGACCTTAGTTGACCCGACTATCTATTGGAAAACACAGGTAAGGGCTTACCTAATGACGAACAGATGTCCATGAAGACAAGACAACCGCAGGATTTCCCCAGAGGAATTTCCCAACTGAGGAGGGCAGACACAATGGATTACAAGAAATCTGAATGAACAAGAAAGACAAATGTTTTGGAAATCTGTATTTGGTCGAAAATTGAAATTTGAGGCTGAGGGAATGTGAGGGAAAGGAAGGAATAGATGAACTAACAAGTGAACAATTGGTGAACTGTAATTGGTGGAAACTCTTGAAAAAAAGTGATGTATAACTGCACTCACGAACTTTTTCTATCTCTTCTGGAAAGTTCCAGGTTGTTAAAATCCAGGGGGTTTTACAGTTTTCGAACAGACTGTATTGTCAATCATTGAGATAAGTTGAAAAAATGGGACCTGACAGTCAATGTTGCTGATTTTTTTGTATAGCTTCAATAATTGACAAAAATTGATATTGAAGCACGGAATCGATAGTAAATTGATCCCAATCTAAAATACTTCTAGCGTTTGTGCCAAGGGAAGTTAAGATTCTACAGGTAACGTCTCTCAATCCATTCCCACGAGAAAAACTGGTGTAGATCACAATCAAAGTGAGTCTGACAAAGTTCGCTAGCTATTTTCACTGATCACAGCTGTTATCCTGTTAGTTTTTGAATTCCTGCTTGCCCTTCCTCAACCTGACAAGGAAATTGAGTAGTGTAACCGGCTGAAACTTGAGAAAGGGTTGGTTACGACCGTAATAGCTGAGAACCTACAGCTTTTTTAAAGGATAAGCTTCTGGTGACAGATACATACAAAAAAGTGCGCTTAGAAGCCAGTTTTTGAACGTGATTTCCTGTTGAAAACAGTGATTTTTCGCGAAAATTGCTAATATTTCAAACCTAAATACTGGAATCTGGAAGCTCTTTTCGCATGCTGCAGTCTGCAGCTAATATCATGAAAAAGCTATCGGATCTCAGCTATTGGGGCCGCTACCTACCCTTCTGCCAAGTTTCAGTCAAATCTATCTGGTTACCCTACACACTTCCCTCGTCAGATTTCAATTTTCGACTGAATATGTCCTTCCAAAGCGTTTCTCATCCTTTTCTATTCAAATCCCTTCGAATTCATTTCGACTAAAGGGTTCAGCAACTATCTCATCTTTGCTTCTGATAACATAAAGAAGAACAGGCAATGAACAACTGTGATGCGTCCCAAGTGATGCGCGATTTGACAAACTCACTCATAACAGTCTTCAATGATTTTTTCAACAGTCAGGTCAAGATAGCATTCGATGGGAAATTGTCTTCTGAACAACTTTTCAGTTGACCACAACCTTATAAATTTTTTTCCTGGCGAGATATCCTCAAAAAACTGAAAATACTTAGTAAAAAGTCTCCAAGAGATGCGGTTTGCGTCATGAATTCCTTGGAAAAAATGCCTCTGGCAAAGGGTTCAGCAATGATCTAATCTCTGTTTCTAAACACATGAACAACAAACAATGAACATCTGTTCTTTGTATGAGATAAGCCCTCGACTGGGTTTTAATTGTAGATGTTCAGGTCGAAGATAGGTCGAAGATCAGCAAAAGGGGGTGGTCCTTTGCCAAACGCACACATTGGCATAGTAGGCGGGTCTCTCATGTCTCTCCGCCCTCTCCCCAGGCCTATAAAAGGCTCTGATCATGCAGATGTTTCTTCTTCTAGAACATTCTTGTTTCCCCCGCAACGCTCCGTTCCCTTCTCCTGTAGTCCTGCTAAATCCTCTTTTTATTCAGAAAATCAACAGTTACGGACACAGCATCCTGATCACCGAGGTTCCCATGTCGTCGTCGTCTGACTTTCTGCGCCCGCCGGCTTTAGTGCCTTCCCGTAAGTGTTCCTGCCGCTTTGTTACAGACTACTAGGTGTTGTTCTAGGGGTAACAGTGAGGGTTTTCTCCTAGGTCGTCTGATCGCTATTGACTAGCAACGCATGTAGTATTGACAGGGACATTCTGAGGACTGAGGGTGAGGATGATGAGGAATAAAACGTGAGAAGACTTTGCTAGACGAAACAGAGAAAACGTTAAGCGGCTTGAGATTACTATTAGTAGTAACTAGTCAAAACCGTCGGGAAGGAAAGTGAACGGTTCTAAAGTTAACAATGTGCTTGGGTGATCAACGGGCATCGATACGGGACAATGTCTAGGTTGTAATAGAGCACCCGTTGTGAAAACTTCCAATGTGTACTTTGTGTGTGTTTGAGTTGGAGGAGTCGATTACTATTCTTAGCAAGACGGGACCTAATCTAGGTTGTAGTAAACCATGAAAACTCGTCACTTTTAGCTCTCAAGCCCTCAGAGCCGACAAAATGGACTTGAAAGTTGCTCATTCACAAAAACGCGCATATACACAGTTGGGTAGCTTTTTTCAGCCTATACAGATCACCTGATGGTTGGCTGTGAAGAGGTAGATCACAAACTTGTGTCCGCTGTGTGGTGTTCATAAAGTTTTAAGTTCGCAAAAGTAGAACACCACACTGCGGACACAAATTTGTGTTCTATTTCATCACATCCAACCTCTGAGTGATTTCTATTGGCTGAAATGAGTACCCAAATGTATACATGCGCGGTTTTTTGAATGAGAAACTTTTGAGCCCATGTTTGTCGGCTGCGCCATAGAGTTGTGTCGGCGGTAGCGGGTTGGTGAACGGTTCAATTACCTGACAAGGGAAGTGTTACTAGATAGATTCTGATGAAACTTGGCACATGGGTAGCCTAGGGGTTCAATAGAAGGCACCCGAGAGCGTTTTTCCGGAAAAGTTTTTGGGTGTTCAAATGCTCCAAAAACTGTAGAGGCATCGTAGCGAATCGGAAAAAGACGTACGGAAAGCTGAAGTCACGAGAATCACGAATATGTAATCATATCGTGGTTATCTTGCAGTTTGCGCCAAACCCTTTGGTTAAGGTCCGAAACATGAAGCTGCCGGCTCAAAACCAAATTTGGAACACTGCGCGCATGTCTACGCGCCTGTTATCAGCTGATCGGCAAGTGATAGGTGGTCGAGTGGGTAGTGGTAGTAAATAGAGGGTGTGGGCTCGGTTCCTCTCCATCGTAAACTTTTTTTTGATTATTTTCGCAAAGTTTTTTCTGACACAGAACATGCTCTATAATGAGTTTTCAAGCTTCTCCATGCGTTTCATGGTTTTTGACATCAAAAACTTACGTTTTCCTTCAAAAAAAAACAAAAAAAAGTTTACGAGGGAGAGGGGTATACTATTCAACCCTGCTACCCACTCGACCACCTTTCACTTGCCGATCAGCTGATAACAGGTGCGTAGACATGCGCGCGGTGTTCCAAATTGGGTTTTGAGCCGGCAGCTTTATGTTTCGGGCTTTGACCATAGGGTTTGGCGCAAACTGCAAGAGGACCACGATCTAATTAATTACATATTCGTGATCCTGATGATTTCAGCTTTCAGTGCGTACCTTTTTCGATTAGCTACGAAGCCTCTACGGTTTTTTGGAGCATTTGAGCCCCCAAAAACTTCTCCGGCAAAAACGCTTTCGGGAGCCTTCTATTAGACCCCTAGGCTACCCCTGTGCCAAGTTTCATGAAAATCTATCTAGTTTACTATAAACACTATCCTTGTAAGGTGGGAGGGAGAGGACCGAGGTGATCACTCGACACAGCGGGAATGTGCCCTCCGTATCTGAATGTTTTGGACTGAAAGATTCGGAGGAAGGTCGTGAGACAGGGGCGGGAAACTCCTGTTTGCCGTACGCCTGTGGCTGCCTGGCCCGACAGTGGCGATGCTCTGAGGATCCTTCGATATGCGAGGAGGAAAGGAACTCTGAGTGTCATGAGGTTC
>LR540046.1:230911-247466 GCA_900536315.3 Caenorhabditis becei | reverse complement strand
CATAGCTGGTCAGTGGAATGACTACTGCAGCCACATCAACATGGTGGTGATGCGGGCGGAAGTAACTCACTGACACCGGTGTTTCCAGGACAGGACTCATCAGCACAAAACAAACTGTCTGATGGCCAATCTTTGGGTATCACCATAAGTCCAACTAGCAGGTGTCAACTGCCGCTGTGCGCCCGTTTTCGGGTTTCTGGTAGAATTGGGGATTGGAAAGGGTTTGTGAAAAAGAGATCCCAGATGGCAATGGTTGGTGAGTACAGTAAGAACTGTTACTAGAAACATCAATTTTGCAAAGGGTCAAAGGGCAAAGGGTCTGTACGACACATTTTTGGGTCGGAGAAGCCAAAAGGCAGGAAGTGGATGAAACAAAAGCATTCGCCTCTTCTTCCTTCATCCGAATCTACCAATCCAGCAAGCTGAGGACAGTCTGTCAATTTGAATTAAAAGATCAGAAAACTGTGAAAACAGAGAAAGTTACTGGGACACTTCAGGAAGTGAACCTCTGTGAACTCATCATCTACCAGATGAGGAGTAGAGAAAGAGAAATACGAGTCTTCTTGAATCAAGTACTATGATTTTTGTAATAGTGACTGGCTAACTCTGCAAGGTGACACTGTGAGTGATGCTTTCGCTGCTCAACAGTTTTATGTAGAAAAGAATCTTACTTGTCAGAGCGAGTTGTGGTTGTCGGAACACGCATCCTGTTGTAGTCGAAGGGAAGGAAAACGGTCGGTGACCATATGCGGGTGGGCAACTCTTTACTGACGAATCCCTGCAAAACGAGGATTGAGAAATTGGGCTGGAGAGGGCTAGATTTTTGGAAGCAACCACTGTCTGCATATCACCTTACACAATGAGAATGCGAGAAGGACTATCACTGAAAGAATGTTTCCCAAACCTATCAGAAGTGTTTTTGTCCTGTTGAACAAACTTACCTGATGCCCCTCTAGAGTTTCTAGAGTGACTGGTGGATCTGTGTAAGCGGGTATTCACTATCTCCCACAAACTCGCATCTTGAAAGCGTAAGCGGGGGGCGCTGGCTGAAGGCGGACAGGTAGAGCGCAATACGAAGAGTGCCCGCTTGGCACATTGGGGAAAAGCGGAACAGAGCCAAAGGCGGCAGGTTTCACTACCGGAAACGGAGAAACCAGGCCAGGGAGACGGCGTAACTTCTGGAATAATCCGCGTGAATGGGGTTCGCGAACAAGAGAGTCGCAGTAGACAATAGGGTTCTGGGTCTAAAAGAATGCTCATCAGTAGTTTCTAATGTTCAAAGTAAAGCTAGAGGGGCCGTGATTAGTCGGGATATTCAGTGAACAGTTTCCTAAGGTGAAATTCAGTTGCGAAACAGCAGAAATACAGTTCCACGAGGGTTGCTAGTAGTCTTCTTCTCTTACTCATTTGATCTTGCTGAACTCCGAGAAACTAATCATAAGACAGCGGTAATAATTTAGTGAAACGTGTACTTCATGCCCACTACTAAATTCATTCGCTTCTGTGACACTTTAGACAGTTTCTAAAATCGGTTGCTTTTGTTTTTGTTTACTTCTAGGAACGTTCCATACAGCCCCTGACCTGATAGTTTCTTTAAGAAATTTTGCATTCTAATATCAATGATGGTAGTAATCAAATAACTAACCGCTTCCCTACTCTCAAACCACTGATTGTCTTTGCTGAGTTCAAAAAAGTAATGATTTCACCCGGCTAAGTCAGCAAACTAGAGGGGCGTGGATAATTGTAGAAACTGTGGGTTCTCTGATTTCACTTTTTTACTTTTTCATTTCAGGCCCACCAGGACCGATGGCAAAAAAGGTCCTCAAACTCAAGTATGACGTGAATGCAGTCATGAAAAAAAATGAAGAGTTCTTAAAAGTTACCAATTATAACGAGTGTGGCTTAGACAAAGGTCAAGGAGAAAAAGAGCTCTGTAAATTCGTCGAGGAAATGCGAAAGGGGTACCGTGAAATCGAGGATTCTTTCCAAAGCGTGAAAAATATTTTCGGAGAATCTAGAATGGGGACTATTCAATACCGTTCGGAAGAGATATTGCAAACAATGAAAATTCTGGGAGACAATGTGACAAAACTCTCAAAATTTGCGAGTGAAGAAGAGAATATTATCCGATCACTAGTCGATGCTTCTGGGAAGATCACCGAACATATTAAAGTCATCACGCCGCTTTTGGAAGAGTTTCTGGCAGAAGCTAGACAAGCCGACCAAGCCGAAAAGGCCGTCAACAATGAAAACTCACAAAGAGATGTGGCGGTTAACCTGAATGTTCCGGAGGAAACCAAAAGAACTGAAACTGGAAGCAGCAGAGAGAAGCTGGAAACTGTTAAGAAATCAGTACCTGAAATGAATACGGAAAATATGCAATCCGCCGGAGAGGATCCGCTTCCAACAATCCAAAGTCGTCAGCCATCCAATCCGCTCAGCTCCCAATCTCAAGCCAATCTTCGTTCTCCATCCGGTTCACCAGAACCCAAGAACATCAGAAAGAATGCTTCTTCAACCCGTCCCGCTCCACCCATCAGAAGCAGTAGGCAAACAAGAGAAAAAGTCAGAGCGTCTCAACAGCCCATTGAAGAAATTGAAGTGGCCCCACCTACTCCAGTAACTTCTCCTTCCAAATCGAATGGATCAGTTGAGTCTGATGAAACTGAGCAACAGGAGGATGGCGGTTCTGAGAAACCAAAGAGTAAGTGTGACCATGTAGGATTTGTGAATTGATCACGGAATATTTCAGAAGGACAGTCCAAAACGACAAAACATAACAGACGCCGTCGTCCAGGCCGACCACCAGGTACTTCAAGCGTTGCCGATTCTCAAAACGAGTCCGCGAATCAAAGTGAGTTGCAAACTTTGCGGTTTCAGTTGAGGACACGTATTCTTTTCAGCGCCGTCTTCTGTCGCCGCGGCTCCTGTGTCAAACGGAGAAGAGGAGGATGTTGAGCCGGTTGAGAGCGCTCCATCGCGCAAGAAAACGCTGTCTGATGAAATTGAAGAAGCTGCGCGAGCCGGGAGAAAACACGCCAAAGCCCTTTTGAATAACGAGAATTCAGAAGAAGGGATTTCGAGTATCGTTGGTGGTAAGTATCTTCATACATTTTGAGGGTTTCAAACTTTTATGATCTGTATTTCAGGTAGAAAAAGAACTCTTTTGAATCCCAATCTATCGGAACCACCAAAGAAAAGGATTCCTCTAACCGATGAGGAGAAGATGCGAAGAGCGGAGGAGAAAATGCGAAAAGCGGAGGAGCGGAATGGCCCCTTCAACTATTATGTGATGCTAACCTTCATATCAATAATGAATATACTTGTTCCGGTGAAGGAACAGGATGACTTCCACAAGGAAGTCATCAGTAAAGTCACTCAATTCTCCGGAAAAGAAATGGTGAGGTTTTAGTCATGGAACAAAATAATCAATTGATTTATTTTCAGGATGAATACAAAAGGGAAGAGATTGAGCTTGATAAAGCTGAAAAGATGCCTGATGAAGGCAATTATCGGAAGCTCAACAAATTTTTTGGAAATATGTATTCTTTGTTCTCCTCTAAGAGGCAAACGAGTCAGGAAACTAAATTGGAAAACTACAAGAATGAAGAACTGAAGGGAAGAAGACAAATCATGGAGGAAACGCTCAAAAAATATGGATCGAAACTTCAATTGAGACTCTCCTCCCGAATGCTTTTGGACGTGATGAATTCCACAGGAAATGATATTTTGAATGCCGCAAGAAATGGAATTATGTATGGGCGCAACGACGTATACGATTGTCCCAGACAGTGCAAATTTCCGGAATCGTCTGCTGATCTGGTAAAGGAGGAAAACGAGCAATTGAAGAAGAAGAGCGCAAAACGGGATGGTTCCAACCAGACCGACGAGGATTGGCTATACATCCCGACCAGAGTGATTCTCGCGAAAAACTATAACGAGAAAGCCATCAGAAAACTTAGCAAATACATTCCGATGAGCTGTATTCGTGAAATACCCAGGGTGAACTTGCAAAAGTTTCTGGTTGATGCAGTTGCGGAAGCCAACAAGAATCAAGTCATCACTGTTTACCGTCAAATTCCGCAGCAATGCAACTCAAATACGACGGTGACCACTGGGAAGTCGACATGGAAAATGCCAAACAGCCCCTCATATAAAATGCCGCTGTCGGAGTTTAAGAAGTATTGTGACGAGCCGATGGAGTTTGTGAAAAATCTACTGAAGAACAAGAAGTTTGAAAAGGAAGATTACGAAGAATTCAAAAAAGTTGTGAAAATTCCATCCGAGAAAACGGTGGAGTTCAAAAACTTTTTTGGTACAAATATCGAGATGCCAGCAAGAGACGAAGATGGACCGGAAGTGTACAAAGAAATGTGGGCGGAAATCGACAAGTTGCCCGAATTTCTGCAGCCAAACAAATCCTGGGATCTTTTGGAAAGCTCCAAAGAGAATATGTCAGGACTAAACAAACCCCAGTTGTACTTCAAAACTCCGGGAGTTAGAACCGGTTGTCACATTGAAAACTCGGGGCTTGCATCTGTCAACCTGAACGTTGGTCCAGGAATATCAGCTTGGTTTGCAGTCCCGTTCGAATTCGCTCAGAAGATGGAAGAACTAGTGACGGCGAAATCCGCTGAATCATTGTACGGCGCTTATTGGCCATTGGAGGACGATTGTCGTGCTGCTGGCATCCCGGTTCAAGTGTTTCACCAGAAGGAAGGGGATCTGGTGTACATTGCTCCGGGAACATTCCATTGGGTGCAGAGTCTCGGATTCTGCACCCATATTTCATGGAATATCGGAGAATGCACAAAGGAGCAGCTGGAGATCATTGCCGTTATGCACGATCATCAATCCCTGACTCGAAAATCCGAAGGTCCAGAGGTTCCACTGCAGCACATCATTTGGAACATGGTGAAGGAGGGAAAGAAAGTGGAGGAAGGCGCCGAATTGACACTGTTGAACTTGTTTGCCCGATGCCTGGCATTCGCGAAGATGGAAATGGAGTTTCTCAAAGGAATGGGTGAAACTTCGACTCAGATGACGGAAGAACAATTGAAGCAATTTTCAAGCGGATGGATGAAGTGCGGATTCGAAGGGTGCCGCAAAAAATTATATAACTTGGTAGCGATGAGAAGCGGAAAAGACGGTCAAACAATCTCGTACTGCATGGAACATTCATTTAGCAGCGATGAAGACGACAAACCGACCTTCCTTCATAGAAACAATCTGGAGGAGGGAGCGGCGTTGTTTGACAAGCTCAAGCAGAAGGTGCCAAGACAGCAGTAATCACACATATGCGACCAGCCCAGCCCAGCCGAAATCCTTCACAAATTGTCTACTTGATTCTTATCAGCATCTCTCAAAATTTTCACCTCCCCTAGTTACTGTTGCTCCTTTAAATTCCTACATGATCGAATCAGTTATTTCCCAGACTTCCCATTTTCAGTGACCTATTTTCCTTATGTTGTATCACTTCTACCAATCAGTCAAATCCATTAGTAAGCTTCCTTTATTCTATTCCCCTCCTCCAATTCCACCTTTTTCAACTAGTTACTATAGTTTCCCTAAATTCTTACACGCCCACTTGTAACTATTCTTCTTTCAAATATCCATTATCTTTTTTCTTAATGTATTTCTCAAATTATGATTCCAAATAAATAAAGCTATTTTTCTGATTCAACGAGAAATTCTTCACGGGTTCTGTTCACCCCCCCCCCCTGGCAGTAAAGAGCTGAACCAAGCAAGCCTTTTTTCCACTTCCATCTTTCTATCAACTGG
Organism: Caenorhabditis becei; assembly: GCA_900536315.3. Taxonomy (NCBI): domain Eukaryota; kingdom Metazoa; phylum Nematoda; class Chromadorea; order Rhabditida; family Rhabditidae; genus Caenorhabditis; species Caenorhabditis becei. The sequence goes on along the minus strand of LR540046.1, from coordinate 241,685 downwards.
TTCCCACGGGATAATCGTGAAAGGCTTTTTTGGATCACTTAAACATACTAACATGAACGGAGGCAAAGGGGCAATTCGAATATAAATTTTCTATCGATTGTACCTCTTACTGCTGCCATTTTAATCAAAAATCCCAAAAAGTTAGTAATAAACGAGGTTTTCTTTCAATCTCCATACTTTACTAGAAAACCCATACTTTCAGTAACTCACAGTTACTCGATTCTCTCTCATTTCCCTGCTCACAAACTCTCACTCCGTCATGTCCATACAAACTATTTCGCTCAATGAAGGAACAGGAAGATCGCCCCGGATCACATTGTGTCCAACGAACGATCCGAGGTATTCTTCTCACCCCCTACTTTTCAAAAGAACCCATACTTCCATTAACTAATTGTTACCGTAATCTCCCATCTTCCTTCCTATCAGTTAATCACCAATCCGTAGTACTGTCTATTCAAACTCTTCCGTACAGAAATAGGAAGATTACCTCAAATGTCAGCGTGTCCACCAACAGAAACGAGGTATTCATTCGATCACCATACTTCCCAAAATAGCCCATACTTCCATTCACTCACAGATACCTCTTTTTATCGTAACAAGTAACTAAACCCTGTTCTCCTACTCAATTGACCAGTAACTAAAGCAACATGTGACCCAAGAAAAAGGTAGCTTACCCATCATCCTTTTCTCAAATCGTTGCCATGTCCTTGTTGAGCCAAACGGAAGGGTCACCAGACGAGTCGGGGAAAGAACGAGTAAATTGTCGGTGGAGTAAATGATGGCACATCTGAAATCGAGCGGTAGCGATGGCAGGGGTTAGGTGCCCGGCAGGTGGCAAGGTAATAATTGAGCGTCTGACGAGAGAGTACATGAGCAAGAGAGAGTGCAGGCAAAGACGTGAGAGAGTATGAAATGAGGGAAGACGCAGAGAAAGGGGGAGTGCTTATCTTATCGTCATCAGCCCACGCATCGCCACAGCGAGATTGTAGGGAAAACGGAAAGACTGCAGAGAAAATCAGAGTGAACTGATAGTTAGTGATAAGGGATTGATAAGGGATCAATCACTTCTCAAAAAGTCAAAAATTCCACTTTTTCAAAGAGCCGTCTGTCAATTTCCTTTCGAAAACGTACCGCTTTTCCGAGTTTATCACTTTCGAGTGGAACTGTCCCGTTATGACACGGAATTCCCTATCACTGCATACTCTAGCCCTCCCAAAGCAATTCCACACTGTTTTCTGAAACTATTCGCTGAATACTTTCACCGACAACGGTTCCATTGGACAATCGCACCAGCTTGCACCCCAATGTTTCGGAAATAGCGTCCACAGTCCTCACTTTCCGTTACATTTTGGAATATGAAGGCGCAAATTCTAAAGACCTAGTGACCTTGACCAACCAAATGAGCGCAGGCTTGCTGCTTCCCCTTGGAAACCTGCATTAGACCTATCTCCAATCACCTCGACTTCACGTCCCCAGCTTCTAACAGTCCAATTCTTCGTCCGGCACAGTTCACTCATTTTCTTCCTGCGGCCCCGCTCCCCTCGGTGTCCAAATTCACTTCTACCTGTTGCACTCTTCTGTTTGCGCAAATTGAAATCCCAATTGTTTCTCCTTCCTGGGAAATTCATCAGCTTCGAATTCTAATTCGACACGTCGCAGCGTAACTCAAAAGTACACCGTTTTTCTGAGCCAATAAAAGAACCCATCGGGTCTTCCTCGTCACTTCTGCCAGAGGAACGACGTGTTGGCCGAGACGCAAGTTGGGCATCCAATCCTACAATGCTGATGTGGTACCCTTGGAAGAACTTGCAAAGCTGATGGCGCAGAACACCATGAGAAACACATTTTGAAAGGTTAGCTTGAAAAGAGGTTTATTGAGAACAGTATTCGTGAACAATAGAGCTGAAATTTTGTTAAATACTCATCCGAAACCCATGTATTTACAATTATTTTTCTTCAGACAGTTCGTTCGCTTCCGTCGTGCTACCTCTTGCCTCATCAACCTCCATCGGTTCATTTCCCTCCGTTCCTCGTAGCTGCGGATGCACGTAGTCCCCCCAGCACTGTCTCAACTCCTCCTTGCTTTGTTCATACATAAAAACCATCATTCCTCTCTTCCTGAAATACTTCCTCATTCTAGTCTAGTTCAAAAAAAAGGGGGGGGGGGTAACTCACTTTTTCATGCACTCCATGCAGTGATGATCATCTGGTTCTTTAACCATGTAACCACAGATGTTCATAATGTTGCGCTTACACGTTCCACAGAACTCATCAAACAGCGACTCTGTCTTTACAGTCTTTCCTTTGCCTCGACATGCGTACTCAAATTCGGCGTGCGCGTGGAGTCTGGAAATTGTCATTTAGTTGTTGGGACCATCGAATGGATAACTCACTTTGTCAGAGGAAACTTGATAGTTTCAAAGATTCCCATATTCTCGCCGTCCTCTCCATAGTACCCTTCCTCTGCCATCTTCCAGAGAATCTGCGGAACCGGAATGATTGCTGGGGTTCCACGAGAAGTGCAATGATCGTACATGACGATCATACATTGCAGTTGAGTTTTTGTGGGGAGAGCAACATTGTAAGAGATGTTCCTAGTGAATCCCGTTGTTTGAACCCAGTGGAAAGTCAGCGGCGAGACAAACACCATATCATTCGGCTCCTGGATAAACTGATAGTAGGGGATCTCATTCTCTTCCAGATCCTTTATGCTTGGCCAGGGCTTGATTCCATAGATGCTGGCTTCTTTGTCTTCACCCAAATTTGTCGGGAACTTCTCTTGAATCAACTTTTCAAGCCGTCCAGCGAACTCCGGAGGAACGCCATACCATGTACAGCTTGCAGGCCCGAGATTTTTGTTCACGGAGCAAAGCGCTGCTGTTTCGATGTGAGCCTGCGTTTGTGATCCGGGTCCCTTGGGGTACATCTGCATGAGGTTGATTCCTGGGAAGACACGTCCGGAGTGTTTCAAGAGATCGCCAGGTCCATCTGGTTGGAAGCCTGCTGGTAGATTCCTAAGGGTCTGAAAGCAAAAAGTTAGAAGTTGAAAGGAGGAGTCATGATTCAACGAACCTTGTACTGTTCTGGGAACGTTTCTTTTTCCATATCAAAGTTTGTTCCGAATGAAGTCATGAGAGGGTTGTACTGGTCACACAATATGTCGGCCAACTTATCCTCCTCAGATCCTTCCTTAAAGTTACACTTCAGCTGCTCCTTCCGCAAGTCTTCAATCAATTTCGCGACGATGACTTCCATCTCCCCCTGTCCCGAAGCCCTTTCCACTTTCTTGGCAGCTATAAACATTTCAATATTAGGTTTCAATCCATTCTGTCAAATTGAATTTGCAAAAAACTAACCCTCTTTGCACAGATCTTGAATCTTCCGGTAATTCTTTTCGAATTCCTCGAAGGTCACTTCCGTCATCAGGCCAAACGTTTTCCAGGGTGAGTCGCCTTCGAGAAACGTCCAGTTCGTGTCTGCAGACTGGGAGAACTGTCGGAGCACTTCAATTCTTGGGGTATCATCTTCTTCTTCTTCCACTGAAGTAATGTTCTTCTCCGCCGCTTTCTTGGTCTGATACGTCTTCAAATCCTCGGAAATTCGGTCAAAGTCAAACAAGCTGTTGTCAATGCCACTCGCTTTCGGGATACCACGAACCACACTGATTGGAAACTTTGCCATGGTATACGGTAGGTTTTTGAGCACATTCTTTAACTCATTTTCTTCCAATTTGTTGAGGTCAACGCATGGAGTCGCCAGTAGCATTCCCGGTGCATCCTTCTCGTGCTCTCCCGCATAACCAGCCTTCTCCTTGTAAAATTTCTGATCTCTGACGCACTGATCCAAGTTCCCCTCCGGCAAGCAAATCTTTGTTGTGGAATGGTAAACAGGGTTTACTTGATTTTTCTTGTAATTTTTCATCAAATCCTTCATATTCTCCGCATTTGTGGTCAAGGGATCGATGTGGATCGGACCCGTCAACCTGGGTTGCAGCCATTCCTCGCCTTCCACGTTGCTCATGGGAGTGACGTCCGGCGTGATAGCATTTTCGAAATAAGAATCCAATCCTCGATAATTTGAACCATCATATTCACATGAGGGATCAATAAACGCAAGAGCGGATATTTTCTTCTCCTGAAAATTTCCAAGTAAATATATTACAATGAAATCTGATAATACTCACCTTTTCTAATTTTGCTGCTTTAAACAAAATGTCTTCTTGTTCGGGACTGAGACAAGTAAAAGAGAGTACACCTTGGACAGCGAAACGAGCATCTGATTCGGCGAACCGGGTATTCAGAGTGTCTTGGGACACAGAGAGGACTACAGAAGACGCAGCTGAAAATAATAAGTGTTCTAAACTGGAACCGCACAGTTTACAACTCACATTGACTCTCGTGTTTGGTGTTTGCAACTGATTCGGTGGGTCGACCCCTCTTACGGTCTCCGGTAAATCTTGTCTTTTTGTATCGTCGCTCTGAAAGAATCCGTAATCAATCCACAATCTCTGAATAAAGTAAAACTGACTCTTTGAAGTTTTCTTTTTTGGAATCGCACTGGCCTGCTGAGATGAGGTCCCTTCGCTGTTAGGGTCGTTCTCCACCATTTGCTCAGCTTTTCGCTTCCTTCCCTTCTTATTGGTAGATGGCAACAGACCATGTCCTCTCTCATCATCATCAACTGCTTGTGGCTCCTCGGCATCGTTTCCTTCTTCTGCGATGTCTTTCTCGACTTCACTTTCTACAGGATCTCCATCAGAAAGTTCAACCAAATCCGGCACTTCCACTCTAACAATGAAATCGGTACCATCCACATCTGGTACATAAAGAAAGGCTTTACTAGATTTGTCAGTAAGTGGAACTTGCTCAGCCTTTTGTTCTACAATAGGTTGGAGGATATCAGCGTTTGAGATTCTTCTTGATTGAACATCTTCATCATTCCTATCAACCGGTACGTTGTCAAAAACCGATTTAGTAATTTCATCTTCAAGAGATCTCGCGGCAGTAGCATCATGCTCTCCTGATATCGGTTCTTCCGGTCCATCACTGACAATGATATCATCAACTTTTGCGCTTTCTGGTGAATCAAGAAACTCTTCAACTGGCTTTTCGAGATGTGCAGTTGGTTCAACATCTTTTTTCGAGGGAGAAAAGACGATATCAGCATCAGTACTTCTTTTCGGTTGATCCACTTCAATTTGTTCTTCAGAACTGATAGATCCGGGAGTCTCGATTACAGTTTTCTTTTTTGAGCTCACAATTTCTTGTGTTTTTCCCTTCAATTGTGACGGATCATGTTCATCTGATGGAACAGTCGGTCCATCACTGAAAATTATATCATCAACTTTCACGCCTTCTGGTACATCAAGAAACTCTTCAACTGGCTTCTCGAATTTTGCGATTGATTCAACATCTTTTTTCGAAGAAGACAGGACAATATCAGCATCAGTACTTCTTTTTGGTTGATGCACTTCAATTTGTTCTTCAGAACTGATAGATCCGGGAGTCTCGATTACAGTTTTCTCTTTCGAGCTCACAATTTCTTGTGTTTTTCCCTTCAATTGTGACTGATCATGTTCATCTAATGGAATACTCCTGTCGAGACCAATCGATTCTTCTGCCTTCTTTTTGTTAGGAACATCGATGTGCTTGAATTGTTCTGAAGAAGCTGGTAGCTGGTTCTCGGCAACTTCTTCAGACTGCTCAGTGTTTCTGAGCTGTGCGCTGGCAATTTGATTTTCTTCACTATCATCATCCATCGGCGACGTTTTTGGAGCAGATTGAATAGTGGTCGTTGTTTCAATTTGAATTTCAGGAGGTTGAACTTGAGTTGTTTCTGGTTCTTGAGAAGATGGGGGAGTTGAGACAGGTATTCCGGAAGTATTGGCCACTGTTTCTGGTTGAGTTTCCTCTGATTCCAAAACGTTTATTTGATATTCTTTGCTTCCTGAGTTGGTCCCCTTTTTCTTGGAAGATTTTTCCTTGGTCTTCTTTTTGTCACTCGAGTCTTCTCTTTTCTGTTCTTCGTCTTCCTCTACGTCATCATCCTTTTCTTCTTGGTTCTCCTCTTCTCCATTACCTTCATCAAACTCTTCTCCATCCGTGTCATCCTTCCTCTCTTCATCAGTATCAACATCCGATTCCACTTCACTTTCATAATTCTCGCTCACAAAATCCTTCAGACACTTTTTTAGCTTCTTGTTGTCGTCTTTGAGACTTTCGGAGATAAAATCCAGGTCTTTCTTCACTTTCTTTTCGATGTTCGCGTACTCATCACTAAGCATCGAAACAGGGAGTGTCAGCTTGTTAATTGCGTATTCCACATGCTGAATGCAGGTTTGAATTGACTTTCTGTCAAAAACACCAAAATTGTGTTTTTCTAGTTCAAATTTTCTAGAAACTTTTCTAATCTTCGAGAACATTTTTTTTATACAGACATCCATTTCCATCTTCCCCTCGTTTCGGGATAGCCCACAACTTTTATACTCGATGGTTCTTTCAAAAACTTCGTTCAGACAATGAACATGTTCAGAGTTGTGGATCATGTTCAATATACCTTCACATTTTGACCTTGGCTGTCGTCGTTTATCTGAAATTCAAATAGTCTTATTAATTGTTTACAATTTGGAACAAAATACTTTCCATTGCTCTCTCACTCCCTAATCTACATCTTTACAAAATTGAAGAAAATTCGGCTCTTCTCGTCAAAAGAGGGATTTAGGAAATTTAAAGGGATTTAGAGAATTTTTAGGAATTTAAGGAATTTTTACGGATTTAGATTAAAAAAAGGGATTTGAAAATACCCAATTTTGAGAGACAAAAAAAGGGATTTTACTGGAAAAAACGGTATTTAGTTGTGGGAAAAAGGGATTTAGACATCAAAAAAAGGGATTTAGAAATTAAAAAAAGGGATTTTGAAAAAAAAAATTGGAGTTGCAACCGGAAAAAAAGGGATTTAGAAATAAAAAAAGGGATTTAGAAGTTACGAAAAAACGTTTTTTGAATAGTATTGAAGGGTACGCATCGTTATTTTCATGGTGAACTATACAACGCCTAAAGAAATCACCCAAGTCGCGATAAACACGATAGCAGGACAGTGCATCTTCCGTTATCGTTATGCTCTTTTCCAAGTGGCATCAACATAAATCCCTTTTTTTACTCCTAAATCCCTTTTTTTGCAGTAAAAATCTTTTTTTTTACATTTTGCAAAATCCCTTTTTTTACTCCTAAATCCCTTTTTTTGCAGTAAAAATCTTTTTTTTTTACATTTTGCAAAATCCCTTTTTTTACCGTAAATCCCTTTTTTTGTAGCTAAATCCCTATTTTCGGTTAAAATAGAAAATCCCCTTTCTTGGGCTAAATCCCTTTTTTTAAGGCTAAATCCCTAAAAATTCCCTAAATCCCTAAAAATTCCTTAGATCCCTAAAAATTTCCTAAATCCCTTTTATTTTCCTAAATCCCTCTTTTGACGAGAAGAGCCGAAAATTCTAGTTTGTCGTGTCGCGAAATTAGTAAGGGATTCCAGTATCATATAAGTTTTTATCTAAATTTCAGTTGATGCTGAAGTTCTCAAATAGCTTATTCGAACTTATTCAAATGGCTACTGTTGAATTTTGAAAAATCTTACATTTGGACAGTCGACTAACTCAAGCTCAGAGGCGAACCAAGCAATTTGTTTTCATTCAAGATTGACTCTAACATAGTGACAATTTAAAATTGTGTAGCAATACATGATATTCTTTTCTTGGAAATTGTCTTTTCAGATCTTCTCAATCGACATAAACTGTGTTAGTGCACCAAAGTGGTTAGTGACCCACGAAAGCAAAACATCCTCCGGAACCAATTTTTGGTACATGTCCGAGTTGATTACATTTCTGTCAATGCACACCAACATAAGTACTTTCCGAAGTCAGTCCGGCCCAGACCATAACAGAGGCCGAAATCAGTTTGTTGTAAGTCAGACGACGCTCCGGGGATCTTGCCTCAAATTTTTGAAGCAGTTAGCTGTGGTTTTGACGATTCGCAAGTGGTTCGATCGTGAAAATCTACTCAACTGTCCAAATTACATCAGAGCGGCGGTGCACTTTGAGATCAGCAAGCAACTTCTTGGCTTTTTTAAGTCTGTGAGGTACTGTCCGCAAATAATATGGTAACTTTAGTACCCAATAATCTTTTTCACGATCTGCTGAACGGTCCAACTCCCGATTCCGAGCGATTTCGCTATCATGTTCAAGTTGTTCTTTCCGGACGATTTGCTTCTTGATGACTCTATAGGTCCGGCGGGTGTTCATAGAGCGAGGTCTATCTGGTTTTGGAACTCCATCACCATGTCCTCAAACCTTGAACTGGCGGACAAAACGGTGAACTTCGAGATTCCAAGTCGCTGAACAATGTCACACGCCCGGCGCCCTTCGGTGAACAATTCGACAATAACGAGTTGATGAGGAGAAGAGAGCATTGCTCTCAGACGTGGCTTAGACTTTGAGCTTATGGCACCGAGCCAAGAGGCTCCCTAAAGTAAAGGGCCCATACTTAGTGCTCACTCTGTATAATTTCCGCTTATCAGCCTCTAGGATATCCCTATCGGATATGCTTACTCACTGAAACCATAATGCTTAGAAAAGCGCGAGCATCGCAAACGTGCAGTTTTTGCCCCCCCCCCCCATTTCATGGCTGTTTGGGCTTGATTGAAAGAGAATTCTCAGCCCTCACGGCTCACGCCGTCTCTACCGCCTAGTTTTGCCGTCTTTTGTGGTGAAAGCTTTTTTTTTTTCGTTTCTTATTCCTCCACCTCCACCTCCATGCGCCGTGCATATCAAACTGGGTAATTGAACAGGGTACCGGCCTGCTGCCGTCGACAGGCGTCACTACAAACAGATCCCTTATCAAATTGACCTGCACCGACAATGAATAGGACCTGACCCCTTCCCAAAAAAGCGACGAATTTGCATGATTCCGTAGTTGCTGAGGGGAGAGGGAGAACGGCTGCGGAACAAAAAACTCACACACCACCACACAGAATTAGTCAATTAGTACCAGCAAAGTTTTGTTTCAGAACCCCTCTAACCCCCCCCCCCTCCCTCCTATCTACACCTTTTTATTAGGCTAGCTCGTGTGTGACCCACAGACTATGACAAACTACCAAATTTTGAATAGGAATACGAAGAGATTGTGACAAATTAACTTTTCTTCGGAGAGTTGAACGGCCGAGATTGCTGCACTTTAAACTTTGTCGCTTTAGACCTCGGAGTTACGCCAGATGCAGTAGTCTTATTCTTGCCCATTTTCTGAAAACATACATCGAGGTGGTGATCGAACGAATGACTCTGGTTGACGAAACAAAGGGTGGTTGCATGAGGAACAAACATGCTTCAGGAAAAGAAACATGCTCTCGGTGGAAGGTTAACTGACAGGAGCAAATGGAAAAGAAAGGAATGTAGAACGTGAAATGCAAATGAGTAACGATGGTACGCGATGAGGCTCTATTCGTTCAACGCCCACGTCTTCTGTGTGTGTGTGTGTGTGTGTGTGCAATGAAAAGTCATATCCTTGATCTTTAACCCTTACTGACCTGGTATAACCTGGAGTTAATTACCCTGAACAAACATAGGGATCTATTCGAATGACAGATGTTCAAATTTCAGTTGTTCTCCATGGGTTGAAGATATTGGCAAGATAATTGCGTGGTGTCCCAGAGGCATTTTTAGCTCGGCAGAACAGCCCAAGAAAAATAACACAAACGTTGTGGAAAATTGTAATCAGGATGAAAAATTCAATAAAAAGCCAAATTGTCATCTGAATTAGCTAAAAACTGTTTTTCGACTGCCCAAAAACCATAAATCTTGACATTCACATTCACAGTTGCCAAATGAATACTGTAGGCCCTCAACAACCATTTGACATGTTTGGCTCTCTTCACTTTCCAACAACTTTTGTGAGAAATCTTCAGCGTCTGACATTTTCAATCTAAGGTTACAGGTGGTCAAAACCACTTGGTTGGCAGCAAGCAAACTTTTTGCTTCGTAAATCCATGTTAGTGCCATCAGACGCTATAACTGGGCTATGATCGTCACACAGTTTTTCAATCCGTAAAAGTTGGGACAAATGTTTTTTCAGGTAATCTCTTCTATAAGTGAACACAAGAAGGCAGAGGACTGGAATACTTGAATTGGGAATTAGAACTATCTGGACTAGCCTTTCCTGAAACTTTGCATTACAACCTTGCATCATGTAAAACCGTTTGTCAACCGAATCAAGTCTTTCCAAATAAATCGAGAAGAACGAAATAAGTGCAACTGTGCATTGAGTCAGTAGTGCAGCTAACATGAGAACCTTGCATCTCCTATGCTTTTTCTCTCTCTTTTTCTCATTTTTGATTTCTTGCTACTGCAATTCAGCTTATTTTAGTGCGTCAAATAATTATACCTGCGGCAACTAAATCGAAGTGATCAGTACTCCATTGCCATTGTAAACCAATTCTGAAAATTCATCATAGTTTTCGTGTTTTGGAGAGTAGAAATCCTTTTCTGCTGAGACAACGTTTGTGTTATTTTTCTTGGGCTGCCCTCTCAAGCAAAAAAGCCTCTGGGACGCCACGCAATTATGTTCTTCAAACCCATGAAGAACAACTGAAATTTGGACATCTGTCATTTGGTTGGATTATGTTCGTTCAGGGTAATTATGTTCGTTCAGGGTAATTGACTCCAGGTTATATCAGGTCAGTAAGGGTTAAGACTCAGTAATAAGATTCTTCGTCGCACACACACACACACACA
>LR540046.1:190258-230889 GCA_900536315.3 Caenorhabditis becei | reverse complement strand
ACACACACACACACACACACACACACAGAAGACGTGGGCGTGAACTAATCAAGAACTAGAAGACGTGGGCGGAGAGAATAGGGCTACGTCACGTACCATCGTTAATCATTCGCATTTCACGCTCTTCATTCCCTTCTTTTCCATTTGCTTCTGTCAGTTTACCATCCACCAAGAGCATGTTTCTTTTTCTGAAACGTGTTTGTTCCTCATGCAACCACCCTTTGTCTCTTGAATCAGAGTCATTCGTTCCATCACCACCTCGATGTATGTTTTCAGAAAATGGGAAGGTGTACGACTACTTCTACTGACCAAACGTCTGGGCCAAAGATAGCAAGACAACAACCTCGGGCTCCAACGAATTTGAAGAAAAGTTAGTTTGTCTCAATCTCCTAGAGTTTCTATTGAAAATTTGGTAGTTTGTCATAGTCTGTGGGTCACACATGAGATAGCCTAATAAAAAGGTGTAGATAGAAGCGAGAGGGGGAGAGTTTGAGGGGTTGTAGAAGAAGCCGGAAAATACGGGGCAAGATCTGCATGCTCGCAATTCTTCTCTAGCTCCGGGACATCTTGCAGGAAGACATCATCTGGTTTTTCGGGGCGTAGCATCTGAATTTCATAATTAAAATCATTTTACTAACCGTATTAACGGTTTTAAAAGGAAAGGCGCCTAGGAAGGGGGGTAAGCGAGAATCGCTTCCCGTTTGTAGTTGCCGCGCCAATTGAAATAGTGACTGACAAGGGTTTTTCTTTCGCGGAGCAGCATAACACCTCTTTGTCCAGAATAACAGAGTGGGGGAGACTGTCGGTCGGTGTGTAAGTGCATAAGTCCACAGGTGTTTTTAGCAGCTAATCAGCCAAATTCGTAGTTTTTTTTCTAGGCGTTTGGTTAGGAACAACTGAATTCTAGGGTTCACAAAAGTAAACTTCCTCGCTGATGGGTTGTTGACAGCCTTGTTTGATTTCGGCTGTGTCCTGAAGTTAGGTCGGCGGCTGCGAGTGAATGTCCGGTTCAATTACACAAATCGACAGTCCACGAGCTGCTGGTTGGCACCGACAACGGTTTCATTTGAAAAACTCGGAATGAATAGATCATGTCAAAAAAAGAGATCCCAGTAATCACGACAATGATAGTAGAGTTCAGCAAGAACTGCTACTGAAACCATATCTTTGGAGATGGTTTCGCATCGGCTTCTACGGCACAGTAGCCGGTGAAAAAAAGAATGGAAGAAAGAGAGGAACTAGATTCCATCCTCTCTTCCACGTAATAAGTAGACCCCAAAGTATAAAGAGAATAAGGAACCAAGATTGGTAAAAGGTCAGAAGGATATAGTCTGACTGGTCAAATCTACTGACATACAGAAAGATATGACCCAAAACCTAAGAACCTGAGAACTCAAAAACATAAGGCACGGCACGCCTTGGAGACGCTCCCAATCCAAAAAATTGCACAACTACCCATGCTGACACATCAAGAATCAAGGGAAAGTTGATGATTGTTCAAATGTTTGAAAGGCGGAGACATGATGTCCATGAATTGTGTTGTTGAGCCCGCCGAAGTGCGAAGCTGACCCTATCGGACATGTCTGCAAAAAAGATAGATGGAGGGGAAAGTTAGAACGATTGAGGAGGGCATGAAGGGTGATTCACAGAAGTGGTCTACCTGGGATCAAAGGGTCTAAAGTGGTCGACTGAAGCCGAGAACCTATGGGTTGCGAATTAACGGGTTTTAACCCGGGAGGACGATGAACGGTTAGCAATGGCCAAGTCCTGTAAGCTACCAACCAAAGGATGTTTCCAAAGCTTGACAAAGTAGAGATTGAAGTCAGTCCTGAAGGGCACTCTGATCTGAACCTGTTTCCAATGCATGCATTACCCCTTTAGGGCTGGCTGGAGGCGCCAACTCTTGTCCGAAAAGAAAAAGTAGCGAATTCTGTGCGCCTAGGAGGTTTGCTTGGTAGAATAAACCGATTCACGCAGAAAAACAGCGCATCAGAAGGATAACGGCAGTGACAAACGGGAAGCGACGCTCACCTACTATGCACCGAAAAACCCACAAATGTAGTGTTTTTTTTGTAAGAATTAGGGTTCCAGTAATAGACTCATGTCCGTATTCTGTTCTCTTCCGAAATCCTGCAAATTTCTAAATTTCTATGATGGGAGTGTGTTCTGAATGCACATATCGTATCGGAAAATGATAGGGAACAACTGATAAGCACTTCCAAATCAGAAATTTCGGGAAACATACAAGTGAAACTTTACAGAACAGAATGAACAGAATGCGGGCATAAACTCGTACCCATCGGTTTGACAGCCAAGCATCAAACTACTCAGCTATCCCTATTTGCTGGAATGAATCACTTCAATATCTAGATGTGTTGAGTGTCGTTTTTGAACATGTCCTACAACCTTGTCTTACTCACAAATTGAAATATTATACTCACCCAAGAATAGCGCGCATACAGTATATAAGATCCCCTATTTTTTGCCAGTCTGGAACTTTTCAGAAGAGATGGAAAAAATGTGTGAGTGCAGTTATTCATCACTTGTCCTGAAACTAATACACCCGAGTTTTTTCTGTGATTTGTCCACTCCCGGCTCCAGGGCACACGTGACCCGTTCCAAAACTATTAGACCCTCCTTATTTTTGAAACTTGTTGCTCAAGTTGGTTCTCTGCAGAGTTATAACTTGTCATTGAGAATTTTGCTTGAAGTTAATTTGTATTTGAACTGTAAAAAACCAACATGAGCAACAATTTCAACAAATTTCGGTTTGTAAAAAAATTCCAAATATTTCAAAATTAGGGTATTTTTAAATTATAGGTCTATTCCGACATGACAGTTCGCTTAGGAAAACTTTCGCAGCGCCCCTCTACGTCGTGCATAGCAAACTGGGTAATTGAACCGAGCATGACGCTCTGCTGCCGACCCGACCTAATCTGAGAGCGGAGCGGACATCAATCCAAACGTCGCCAAGTATCTGCATTTTTCTGAAGCGATTTCTTATAAAAATGACGAATTTGTCAATTTGGAATAGTAAAGATGATAACTGCGCTAACATATTTTTGCTACCGCTTCTGGAAAGTTTCAGGTTGTGAAAATTGGAGGGGGAGGGGGGTTATAAAAACAAACTCAACTAACTAGTACCTTCTTTGGTTCTATAAGGAGGTAGAGTGAGAAGAGAAGAACAGTGGGAAAACAATTATTTCAAATTGTAAACTATTAATAAATTATTTCTATTTCAGAAAGAGAACGACAGCCAAGGTCGGATTGTCCAGATGGTGTCTTGAACATGATCCACAATTCGGATAATGTTCATAGTCTGAACATAATTTTCGAAAAAACAATCAAGTATCAACGTTGTGGATTGTCCCGTAAGAAGGCAAAGAAGGAATTGTCCAAGCTCAGAGAGGAAATGTCGTTGAAGCAAAAAGAAATTGCTGAAAAGTTTGCGAACGTGAAACACATCCTTGGCAGACCTGAAAGAGATGAAATTGAAACCTGCGTTCAAAATGTGGAGTACGCAATTTACAAGCTGACAGTCCCTGTTTCGATGCTTTGTGATGAGTACGCGAACATCGAAAAGAAAGTGAAGAAAGACCTGCATTCTTTCTCCAGAAGTCTCAAAGACAAAAATAACAAGCTAAAAAAGTGTCTGAAGGATTTTGTGAGCGAGAATTTTGAAAGTGAAGTGAATTCGGATGTTGATCCTGATGAAGAGAGGAAGGATGACACGGATGGAAATGAGTCTGATGAAAGCAATGGAGAAGAGGGAAACGAAGAAGAAAAGGATGATGACGTAGAAGAAGAAGAAGAGAAAAGAAAAGGTTTAAGTGATAAGAAGAATACCGACAAAAAATCTGCCAAAAAAAAGGGTACCAACTCAGGAAGCGAAGAATATCAGAGAAATGCTTTGGAATCAGAGGAAACTCAACCAGAAACAGTGGCCGATACTTCCGAAGCACCTGTTTCAACTCCCCCATCTTCTCAAGAACCAGAAAAGACTCAAGTTCAACCTCCTGAGGGCCAAATTGAAACAACGATCACTATTCAATCTGCTGCAAAAACGTTTCCGACGGATGGTGGCCATGGAAACAATCAAATTACCAGTGCACAGCTCAGAAACACTGAGAAGTCTGATAATGTTTTCGAGAACCAGCTACCAGCTTGCTCAGAACAACTGAAGCACATGGATATTCTTAACGAAAAGAAGACAGAAGAATCTATTGGTCTCGACCAGATCGTTCCATCAGATGAACATGTTCCGTCGCAATCGAAGGGAAAAACACAAGAAACTGTGAGCTCACAAGATGAAACTGTAATCGAGACTCCCGGATCTATCAGCTCTGAAGAACAAATTAGAGTGGATCAACCAAAAAGAAGTACTGAAGCTGCTGTCGTCTCATCTCCCTCAAAAAAAGATATTGAACCAATTTCACCTCTTGAAAAGCCAGCCGAAGACATTCTTGATGTACCGGAAAACGCAAAAGTTGCCGATATCATTGTCAGTGATGGACCGGAAGAACCGAATTCAGAAGAGCATGATGATATTGTCGCGTCATCTCTTGAAGAGTCAGTTTTTGACAACGTACCGGTTGATAGCACTGATGAGAACGTTCAATCAAGAAGCATCTCAGATGCTGATATCCTCCAACCTCTGGTGAAACAGAGTGCTGAGCAAGTTCCACTTCCTGACAAATCAGGTGAATTCTTCCAAAATGCACCAGAAGTGAATGATGTCAATGTCAGTGATGAATGGGAAGAACCGGATTTGACAGGATATGAATATCCTATAGAAAGTGAAGTTAAGGAAGATATCAGTGCAGGAGGAAATGAAGACGAGGAGCCACATGCAGTTGGAGATGTTGAGAAACAACATGAGCTGTTGTCATCTACCAATGAGAAGGGAAGGAAGCGAAAAGCCAAGGAAATGGTGGATAACGACCCGAACAGCGAAGGAACAACATTCCAGCAGTCCACAGCTACTCCCTCTACGGGGATCCCGGAAAGTGCCACTTTGAAGAGTCAGTTTTTCTTTATTAAGGAATTATGAATTGATTATGTTATATTTCAGAACGTCACGGCCGATCACCAAAATCAAGTCAACGTTCTGAAGAAAATAATCCTGAGCAAGTTCCACTTCCCGTCAAGTCAGCTGAAGACAGTCTGCATGCACCAGAAGATGAATTTGTTGCCGGTGATAGATTGGAAGAGCCGGATTTGGGAGAACTTGCTGATGAAGAACATAAAGACAGTGAAGTTGAGGACGACATCGTGGCAAGAGGAATTGATGGCGAGGAACACGTTGACAGTGAAGTTGAGGAAAACATTGCGGAAGGAGGAATTGAAGAGCCACAAGCAGTTGCTCAGACTGAGAAAGCACATTCGAAGAAAATCAATTTGACTGAACTTATAGTTCCGCAGAGAGACGCAGGTAAATCACCCACTTAGAAAAGTTTTGAAACTGATTATCTTATTTTCAGCTATAAAGGCTCGTACCAAACAAACCGAGAAAGTAGAACCTTCTATTCTTCCAACTAAAAAAACGCCAAAGAAAGACACCGAGAAAGCCGCGAAGAAACATGATAGATGGACGGAGGCAAAAAAATACTTCACAGTTGCAGTGCTTTTTGCTCTTCTGAAAACGAGCGACCAATCACCAGTGATTGTGGAAAATGTCCGGAAGAAGATTCTGGATTATGCTGGCCTTGAAGAAGTGAGCTAACATAATCTGAAGGTTTTATCGTAATTTCAATCATTTTTCAGGAACAACCGGAAACAGGGGAGGTGGAAATCACTGAGGATGATCTCTTGGACACGGGCAATTACCGAGGACTCAACAGTTATTGTGCTGACAAAACGAACACTGTCAGGGATCCAATAGTTTTGTCTGACTTGGATGACGATGACGATGAAGCAGAGATAACGGAAGAGGAGAAAATGAAAAGACGGAAGGTCACGAAGAAGAAACTGGAAGATAATTGGACTGTATTTGAACTCCGTTTCGCATCAGCTTTGTTCATCGACCCAATCACATCTACAGGGCGACAAATTACGGATGCTGTGAAGAAAGGAGTGAAGAAATGGAAGAACATTGTGTACGACACAACGAGCACTTTTGAGTTTCCTGAATTTCCTCCGGATTTGGTTAAGCGCGAGTACGAAAAAAAGAAAGAACGCATCCAGAACAAAAAGAGAAAAGATTTGGATGAAGATCCCTGGCTTCATATCCCAACTCCTATTGTCAACGCAGAAAAACATTCCGAAGACATGATCAAGAAGCTGGCACAACGTCCGATGGCTTGTATACGTGGATTGGACAAACCATCTGACATGCATGGACCTGGGATTATTCTGAAGAACTTCTGGTTGAACTCGAAGGTTGGAGAATACAAGACAAGCATTGTGGAAGTTCATAGGCAAGTGACGAATGCTCTGAACATGAATTGGGATCTGAACTCTGGGAAACCAACATGGAAGTCGCAGGATGTTCCATATGTGAAAATGAAAATGAAGGATTTCAAAAAGAAGTATGATGAGCAAACTGCACCTGCAAATAAGTATTTGGAAGACTTGGAAAACTTTAAGAAGGAAGATTTCGAGAAGTTGATGGAAGAACTAAGTGATCGAAATTTGTTTGGAGCCAATTATCACGTACCCGGCGATGCAAGTGAAACAAATCCGAGAAGTGCAAAGTATTTCAAGGGAATCTGGACGGAAATTGGAAAAATGTTCAAATGGTTGCAACCAAACAACGATGGAGACCTTCTGAAGTTCACCAACGTCATCTTGTCAGGAATCAACCGGGCTCATCTTTACTTCAAAACTCCAACAGTCCGGTCATCTGCTCATATGGAGAACTGTGGAATGGCGTCACTGAACTTGAATGCTGGTCCGGACGAGTCGATGTGGTATGCGGTGCCATTTGAGTTTTCAAGACAAATGGAGAAATTGGTGAAGATCAAATGCAAAGAAACAATGTTCACACCATACTGGCCGTTGGAGGAGGACATTCGTAAGGCAGGAATACCACTCCAGGTATATTGCCAGAAACAAGGAGACACCATCTGGTTAAATCCCGGAACGATCCACTGGGTTCAGAGTATGGGAAATTCAAACCATATTTCCTGGAATCTCGGACTACCAACAAAGTCACAGCTGGATATCATGGCTATTCTGCATGATCAGCAGAAGAAAACTCAAAAGGTGAATCGGTGGGTAGAAGCTCCAAACGTTGCAGTGCAATCGATGATCTGGAATCTTGTGAAAGACAAAATGAAGGTCGAGGAAGGCGCTGAGATCACTGTACTCCACATGTTCACCAAAGTCCTTGCGTACATGCAATATGAGTTCTCGGTTCTGAAGCTTCTCGGGGAAACACCAAAGGAATGGTCGGAGCGCGACGCAAATAACTGGCAGGGTACGTGTTTCGGTTGCGGATTGGAACTGTTCAACATGGTTGCTCGTCGGGGTGGACAAAACTACTGTATCATTCACGCCTACAGTATCCGTGGTACGAAGCCGCCCATTTTCTATCGACAGCACACGATTGCTGAAGGTGAAGCGCTGCACGACCAGTACGTCGAGGAGCATGCCGAAATATTCCAAAATCAACGACAGTAACTGTTGCGGTTACCATCCGATGGTAAGCCCCAACCGTCTTGGCTATTTTTGTCTGGCTCGAATGAGCGTCAACAATAGCTTTCAATCACCTAACTACTAAATATATATTCTATTCTTTCAGATTCCCTGCTCTTCGTCTCACGTCGCTGCTTCCTTCGTCAACATTGGCTTCAATCGTCGAATCTTTCCGTAAGACTTCTTTCCGCCATCCACTTTATTCTCAACATCTTTATCTTTCTGTACCAATTCAGTACCACTTCTTCCCATTCGCCCACTTTGATTCTTCCCATCCCCCTTATTGCTATTTCTGTACGACTCCCTTTTTTTACCCCAACAGACTCTCCCAGCTTTCTACAAAATCCTCAACTTTGTTCGGAGTTCCCCCCCCCTTCAATTTACCCAAATATTATACCTCATGTATCTCTCCCACTGCAAAATGCTCCTTTTTCCATTTCTTTTCTTACCCTACAAACCCCCACAATTTGAAATTCTATTTTTGTATCCATTCTTTTTCCAAACATTATCTCCTTTTTTTATATTTCACTCAAGTTATGGTTTTAAATTAATAAAGTAATGTTTTTGATTCAATGAGAGACTGTTCATGAATTCTGTGCACCCCCTAGGAGTACCTGGACAGGTAGTCCATGCAATGCGACTGTTGCCAAAGTGTCATTTCGGACCTGTTACGCAATGGAATAGCAGCGAAGAGCTGGACCACGCAACACACCAGACACCCCTCCTCCTCCCCCGATGTCTTCCCACAGCCATCTTTCTATCAACTGGTTTTCGGGGGAAATCGTGAAAGGTTTTTTCGAATCATTGCTGAGTGACTAGTTCTCAGTTTCAGGTTCTACAGTATCTTCATCCACATCTGACACTGTTCATATCGATGTTCAGTAGCGGTCATAATTTAGTGACCCCTAACAGTTTTGACCATAACTTGGCTCAAAATGGTCCGTTTGAGCTCAGCTTTGGACATGATGTCCTTGAGGGACCTAGTAACATGCCCCCAAACTTTTGGTGAGAATACATGAAAATTCAGATGAGGGACGTCATCTGGAATTCTGAAAATCAAAAAATAGAATTGACCAAAACTTTTCTCATTTTTTCCGGAGCTCTCTAGTATTTTAAAAATGTGCTTTAGGGTCCATGAAAACACCCCAAAAATATTTGTGTCGACTAAATTATGACCGCTACTGTAAAAAAGGTTGTGACAGTAACTGATTGATTTCAATCGCGGTTTTCCACAGATTCCTATGCCATTTGCACCTATTTTCTCAACCAGATTATTTCAAATAGTCCCATGAATTCTGTTTATGAATCATCCCCGTTCAACTGGAAACTGTCAAAAACAGATTTCCTATTTCTTCCTCTTTTTTCTCAAAATTCACTTTCTCAATCAGTCATTATACCTACTTCTGATTGAATGAAATCTTGCTTCTAATGAGAAAGAAAGTTCTTCATAAATCCCGTTCAACCCCCCATTGATTTCCTGGACAGTTATTACAAGTAGAGCAACTGTTGCGGAGTATCATTTCGGGTGTGTTATGCAACGGAATAACTGCGAAGAGCCAGATCACGCAACACCCCCATCGTCCCCAAACGCCTCCTCGTGGCCATCTTCCAATCCACTGGCCCACCCGGGGGAACCTACAAGCAGAGTATAACCCGTTGTGAGTTCTATAACACACTATAACATTGGCTCTATATCATTGGATTCCACAAACTTTAGGTTTAGGTCTTCCTCACACTTTTGCACAGTACCAGACAGATCTCCTACACAAATCCTTTTTCGTTCTAAAACTTTCACATTTTCTACCACTTGGAAATGCACAGTACTCAGTGACTTGTTCTCAATAGCAGCACCGAATTTTCCGCTCACGCATATACAAAGTCGCTACTACACATTCCTTCATATCCAGCTATCTCGTGTTTGATACCCTGATCCCAGTGACATACAGTAACCCAAAGCTATCTCTCAACCTAGCTTTCTCTAGTAGCTTCCCTCCGATTCAAATTTGTTTATATCCAAGTCGCGATGGTGTGCATATCAATTGCTTGGAGGTAACTGGTACAGTCTCTCGCTTCTCGGAAAAACGTGCTCTCTGACAGTACCCGTCTGCCCCGCCCCCAATAGCCTCTCCGCCCAACACTCGTCATTCTCTCCCCGACCACTCCTAACATTCGGTGCGCTCGTCGTCACTTCTGCGAACATCAGTGTCAAAAAGTCAACAACTACATACTTTTGGCACTTTCTTTTTTGCTTCTGGGTTACTGTAAGTCATCCAAATGTTCTGGGGTCCACTGTTTATAGTTCTAGTCTATTTTTTGCCACTCAGGGAAACAGAAAATGTCGTTGCAAAGTCAAGAATTTCTCAAGCATTTGGGGATCTGATTGATTCAAAGTTTTGACTTGTTTGGTCTTTTTAATGAAAAAACTTCTCAAAACGTCAGAAATTCTGCTTTCTCAAAACCCGTCTGTCAATACCCCCGTAAAAAATTCACCGCTTTTCGAGTCAATCACATTAGAGTGAAACAATCCCATCATGACATGAAATTCCCTATCACTGCACACTGCAGCCCTTCAAAAGCAGTTCCAAACTGTTTTCTTTTCGTCGATTACTTTCACACAAACAACAGTTTCATTCAAGAGTCGCACCAGCTGGCTTCGATGTTTAGTGAAATAACGTCCGCAGTCCTCACTTGCATTTCAACATATTTTCGAATGTGAACGCATATTTTTCCAAAAAAACAAATGGCCTTGACTTACAAAACTGGCATGAACTCCCTGCTTCCCCCCTTGGGAATCTGCATAGCCGTCTGGACCCTCTCCAATCACCTCAATCTCTCTCTCTCTCGCCCAGTCTCCAACAGCCTATTTCCTCGTCCGGCACAGTCCCCTCACTTTTTCCTGTGACCCCTGCTCCCCTCGGTGCACATATGCATCTCTAACTGTTACACTCTTCTGTTTGCTCAGATTCAAACGCCAATTGGTCTACTTACTCATTCTCTTTTTCTGGTTCTTTCTATTTGAACGTCTTGCCCTTTTATCTGACCAAATATGCCATTTCAAACACCTTTTGACCGTTTTCTCCTAGTTTTTCGAGATACTTACTTCAATTTCTGTCGTTTTTCCGTTTTTCACCCTCTTTTTTTCTCAATTCACCTGAATTCTTCCAGACAATGACCAAGTCTTCTACGTCTACTGTACCGGATCAAACCGACAACTCTTCCTCGTCGGAACGGGACAGCTCCTTGCCAAGAAGTTAGTTTATCTTTTTTTCGTCAGGGTTTGATTGCGAAAGGGTGATTTCATAATGAATTTGATATATTTCATGAGTATCTGGGTGAACAAGATCATAAATTGGAAGGGATAAAGTTCTAGGTTGCTTTGATTCATTGAGAAATCCCATACAACCTAATGAAATGAGTAAATTTTCAAGTAGAACGCTGTCAGTGCTGCAATCCTTCAAGGATTTGGTTATTTAGTTTCATCCCTACCCTGTTGCCTATTTTCAGCAAAATATAGCATCGAATTCTCTCAAATGTTGAATTCTGTTTCAGGTAAACCGTTGGATTCTTGCGTGGGTTTCGTCGCTATGATGCACGCCATTACCGGAAGCATCAGAGATGTAAACGACAAGCTGATGGAAGACATCGGTAGAAAAGTCTGGACGGAATCGGAGAAAGCCAAGAGCATGGAACGCAGAGCTGCCAGTATGAAATCGGAGTGTAATTCGGGTTTGGAAGCACTGGAATGGATCCACGGAATAGTTCCGGAGAAACTCTTTAAGAAAATCGAATTTCATCTGAACGACATCTCGAAGAACAGCGCAAATCTTGAAAAGCAGCTTTCGACTGTTTCTGGCTCGATGGAGGAATCAGTGCAAGCCGCAATGCAAAGCTACTTGGATATCATCACAGAAAATGTGCAGTGGCTGAAAAAGATGTTGGACGCATCTGGAGAAGGTTGTTGTGAAGAGAACGATGATGATGAAGATCAGGAAGTCAAAACTGGAGAAGAACTGATTGATCAAGATCCAATTCCGGAAAACCATCATGCTCCTGACTTCGACTCTACTTCAGACCAATTTGGTAAGACATTTCAGACTTTATTTTCTGCAACTCGTTCATGTTTTTCAGGTCACCCATCTGACGCAACTCTTGAGGATGCTTTTCCCCAGACGACTCTGCCTCCTAGTGCCGTTCGTGACAGCCCCGTTGACCCGGAAATTTCCCCGGTGCCTCAGGATCCAGATCATCCAGCTGGCAACACGGACCAATTTGGTAAAACGTTTTAGGAAATTGATTTTTAACCGATTTCTCATTTTCAGGTTTTGTAGCTGCCTTGGAAACTACTGGAGGTTCTCTCGACAGTGATCTGGTTTTCGAGAAGGATGCCGTCACCAGTGAACCGAATGTTGAAGAATTTGCTCTCCCAGCTTCTCCCACTGTACTGGAAACTTCTGGAGGTTATCTCGACAGTGATCCGGTTTTCGAAGATGTGGTCGTCACCAGTGGGCCGCATCATGAAGAATTAGCTCTGCCAGCTTCTCCCACTGTACTGGATACTTCAGAAATGACAGTCAACAGCAATGTGGTTTATGAAGAGTCGGCTGTCGCCAAGGAAACAAGTCTCGGAGCTCCCACCTCTCCCGCTTTGCTGGATTCATCCGGAGATTCTGACGACAACGAGCCGGCACCCGAAAACACGGCTGTCACCAGTGAACCAAGTTCGCAAAATGTAGCTCCCGCAGCTTCTCCCACTGTACTGGATATTTCTGAAAAGGATGATGACAACAATGTGGTTTATGAAAAATCGGCTGTCACCTATGACGCAGATCTCGAAGCTCCCAGCTCTCCCACTCTGCTGGATACATTCGGAGATTCTGACGACAGCGAGCCGGTACCCAAAAACACGGTTGTCACCAGTGAACCAAATGCTGAAAAAGTCGCTCCCGCAGCAATCACTCTGATTGAACCTTCTGAAAGATCTGTCTTCAACAATGTGATTCATGAAGAGTCGTCAGCCGTCGCCAGTGATCCGGTTTTCGAAGATGTGGTCGTCACCAGTGAGCCGCATCATGAAGAATTAGCTCTCCCAGCTTCTTCCACTGTACTGGAAACTTCTGAAAGGGCCGATGACAACAATGTGGTTCACGAAGAGTCGGCTGTCACCAAGGAAACTGATCTCGGAGCTCCCACCTTTTCCGCTTTTCTGGATTCATCCGAAGATTCTGACGACAGCGAGCCGGTACCCAGAAACACGGTTGTCACCAGTGAACCGAATCATGAAGAATTTGCCTTCCCAGCTTCTCCCACTGGACTGGATACTTCTGAAAGAACCGACGACATCAATGTGGTTCATGAAGAACCGGCTGTCGCCAATGAATCA
This sequence comes from Caenorhabditis becei, assembly GCA_900536315.3. Classification (NCBI taxonomy): domain Eukaryota; kingdom Metazoa; phylum Nematoda; class Chromadorea; order Rhabditida; family Rhabditidae; genus Caenorhabditis; species Caenorhabditis becei. Next base: position 217,874 of record LR540046.1, on the reverse strand, counting down.
GATCTCGGAGACTCAATTTCCACTGCTTTTCCTCTTGGAAATCGGCCAAACTCTGTATCCGAAAGTCGCAAAGAAGATTCGGATAGCTCCGTGAGCAGCAAGGACTCACCCCGTCACAACGCCTCAAAAGTTTCAAGAGCTCGTCAATCACCAAAGGATCTCGAGTTTTATGCCGATCAAGGTGGTCAAGATTTCAAAGATATCCAGAGCTCCTCTTCCAACTGCAAAACGGATGTTCCCGCGGAAGACAATCAAGCACCATGCCAGAATGGCTCGGAGATTCCTAAGCCACCACACTCATCGACGGAACAGTTGGATCTTGAAAGCGTTCCGGATCTGGGAACTCCCGATGTTCAGAATGATGATGATGATATCGGAGATGCTCAAGATCCAGCTTCTCCCTTTTCGATGAATGATCCCACGGATGATCAATCTGGTGAGTTACCGTGAACCACAATTTCTTGAAATGTCCCGTTTTCTTTTCAGTTCCTGCAGCTCTTCCGGTGGGAAAATCATCAGCTTCAACTTTGGATTCCACACGTGGCATCGTCCGTAAATCGAAGGTCCGACGTTCTTCTGCGCCAAGAAAAGAACCCAGTCCTGGCTGTTCCTCGTCCGTTGTACCGATGGGACAGCATGTCAACCAAGAGCGACCCCCAGTCATCCAATCCTTTGATGCTACTGTTGTTCCGGAGGAGGAACTTGCCAAGATGATGGCTCTGCACCCCATCAGCATTGCAAGGAACTTCCTGACACAGTACCCTCTCGATGGAGGATTGTTTTCTCGGGAGAAGCTCTATGAAAACGGAACCATCGGCCAGAGGGATATACTGAAGAGTCAACCTGGCCAGACAGTCGCCTTTAACACAAACGACTACGTCAAGTTCCCCATGTTCACGCAGCTGTACAGAGTGAGAGACTTAGTAGCAACCGTACACTAAACAGAGTTTTCCAGGCGTTGAACAACCTGCCGGCTGGGTTCCGTCTCGGCTCCGACGACCAATTCTTTGAGCCGCCGACCAGATTCAGCAAAAACGCGAATCGTGTGCGTATCGACTACGCATCTGCCAAAAGTCAAGTTTCGGTGGATTTCAAGTTTGCCGGCATGCACACGATCCTCGTCAACGTCGGTTCCGGAAGCTGCACGGGGTTCTCAGTGGATCCGAAGTACTCGAAGAAACTCATCGACGAGTACGGAAGCAAGATCTACAGCTCAGGCTTTCGGTTGAAGCACGAGGACCTCGTCAAGAAGAAGATTCCAGTGCAGAAGTTCATTCAGCACCCAGGCGACCTCGTGTTCATTCAACCGATCGTCTACTTCGGGATCGAAGCAAATGGAGACACCACACTGGTCTCGTACAATGTTGCACCGTACACCCAAGTGCAACTCGATGGCATGTTGTTCATGTACAACCATGCCAGATCATGTGGAATCCCGGATGTCTACCCGGTTCCTCGGATGCTATGGGCGCTGGCGGAACAGCAGGTCTTGGGGCCAGATCACGACAACGGATTGTTCTCTAGAACAGTCGTATCAGCTCTGAAAGAGTACGTTTGAGTATTTGAAAAAAGACAAGGTTAACATTCATTTCAGCTTTTTGCGAATCGATGAGGAAGATTATGACAAGAGGGGAAATAAAAAAGTGATAAAATGGTCACGCTGTGTCGAAGAAGAAATTTGCAACAAATGCGGACTCAGCATCACCAACGTCCATGTGATCGCCTCGAAGAAACAATACCACATGGGGTGCAGGACAGGGTAACTAGTCAAAGTTGATCTTTCTAACCAAAATCATGAATTTTTCAGAATTCCCAGTGACCAACAAACATTAAACTGCAAGAGGTCATTGAAAACCGAAAAAAGAATTCTGAAAAACTACATCGATCCAGTGGAAGAAGTTCGAACCGGTGGGAATTTTCTGGAAGATGTCCAGATAGAAAAGCCGGCTCCGAAGAAGAAGAATTTAAAGAAGCGAGGTGAGCTTTAAGATATTCATTTCCCGGAAAAGTTGTAGTTTTGAGAAGCAAGCACACTTATAGTCAAACTTTCACTGATAATCCCTATTTGAAGGATATGCTCGTTCATTTTCTGATCTCTGGCAAAAAAAACGCAATACCGCAACTGCGAGGAAAGCAAGAAACGGAGAGGGAACGAGTGGAAGTTCGGAGCTGCGTAGAGGAACGAAAAGGAGGAGAGTCACTGGTTTTGAAGGTAAGGTTTTCTGAATCTGAAGATCATCGCCTTTTTTGTATAATTCTCCAAAGACTAGTAGTGAAACTTATCTCCTGACATCAGAAAGAACCTCTTATTACAGACATTGATGCTCAAACTCCATGTTCATCGGGTTCTTCAAAGAAGCCAAAAACTGATGGAAACCAGTCTGAGGCTGACCAAGAGCTCGATGATCCTCAACTTCCTGGAACTTCGCAGCAAAGAACGAGTCCTCCGAAGAAGAAGAAGAAACTGAATGCCTCGTGGATTGAAAGCAACGGTTTTGCGGATAGCGACGAAGATGAAGAAGAATCTGATTCCGCGTGATGGTAGGTATCAGTTCATTTTCTCATTTTCTTTTTGTTGTACCTTCCCCATTCCCACCCCATTTCATCATTAAACCAGTACGCCTATTAGATTGTTGGTTCTTTTCTCTATTCCTCTGTATCGTTCACTATGTTCTCCCATTCCGAAATCGCTCCACACTCCCAGATCACCCAAAATCTCAAATGTTACCAAAACTCATCAATTCTCTTGTAACAACCCCCATTTCTCACAGTTTTCCACTCGTTTTTCATTTGCTTGTCTTTGGATTTCCTCTTTTAGTTTACTATACTTCTTCTCTTAAATTTTAGCCCAGTTTTTGCTATTCTTCATCACCAAGAAACCTCAACTACCACCCATAAAGCCCCAAAAACGTTCCGTGACATTTTTTTCCCTTGAAGTCTTCTTCTTGTTATTTTTTCCTAGTTTGTTATGTTCTCAACAACCGTTCTCTGTTCCGTTTTACGTATCTGTTACTCGCCCACCTCAGCATTTTTCCACTTCACCATAACCTTTCTGAATCTCTACTGAGTCTAGACTCATTTGAACTACTATATTTTTCGAATTCAGTTGCCCTTTTGATTAGAACCTGTTTCCATCTTATCATTACTTTCGTTTTTATTTTTTGTTGGGTGTTCTACCAACTTATTGTTTTGTTGTCAAGACTGACATCATGTTTCTGTTTTTCAATAAAAATTTGCATGAGATCCCTTTGGTTGACTTTGTGAGAACGTGCAACCCGCAGAAAATGAGTGTAACAATGAAACTTTATTCTAATTCTAAATCTAACCTAAGTGCTAGTGACCACTTGAATTCGCTGTCCGTACATCCGGTACTTGAAGGTGTCCATGTGATCACTTTCAACGCCTGGACGATACAGGTATCCTTGGGGTCATGAGCATCTTGAAGATGAGACTGAAAGTTGGAAATTTGAGTAGCTACGAACAAAGTGTGTTTTACCTCATGTTTCCGGTTCTTTTCCGAACATTTTCAATATTTTTTGGAACTTCAGTAGAAATCATTGGATGGGCTCTCTTCAGTGAGCCAAATGGTTTCTAAACAAATTTTCTGATTTATTCGGTTGATTCCGTTGGAAAACTTACAATTGAACATCCTTGTTATCATTGGTTCGAAAAGATTGGATGGTGTGAGTCACGAACCTGCAAACAAGAATTTGATTTGGTGAACAAGATGCAAACGCTGAGTTTGAAAGCAGAAAAAGAGGAGACGTAAAGAAGATGGCAACTTGACTGACTCACTGACCCCTGACAAGAGATGATTCAACAAAACTCATTTAAATGACTTCTGCGCCGCTTTATCCAGTACAGAATGCAAATGCAAAAGAGCCTTCGAAAGAATCCAAAATCAGAGACACGGAGACTATTCCACGTGTCCTGTCTTTTGGCAGCAAAGAAAAATGGGCGCTTGGGGATGATAAAAAAGAATGCAATCAATACGAATGGTTAGAGAATGAGACGTCCGGAGAGACGTTTCCAGATTTCGCGATAGAACATTCTGGTTTCACAAAATGAGTCATAATCAAAACTAGTGCTATCGATTATAAATTCACTCACAAAAAGGATAGATAAGCAATTTCCTGCTGATTTGCCAATGAAAAAGAGAAAAAAGGAAGATGTACACTTCCTGTAAAAAAAACCGGGGAATATTTTGAGATTCTAGGAAATGAAAGATAGAATGGCGAGGAAGTCAACGATATGAGTCAGCAATGTGGCCGAGGACATTTATGAGTCACATCTGACACTTTTCACACTGTTCGAGAACTTTCGAAACGGGGTCTTCGTCAAAAGTATAAGGTTTTTCACACTGCAACTGGTATCTATAGCAAAAATACGGCTTCTGGCCAATGTTTTGACACAATTTCTCATGAAAATGGGTAAGATGACGTAAATTCGATCATTTTCCATCAATTTCTAACAAATCCCACTGATTTTGAGGTGTTTGTAGAGAGAAATACCCCCAACTGATGTAAATTTCTGAAAAGTAGGTGGCAACTGCTGAAAATTTATGGGCACTGATTGGAATGGCGTTTCCTAGCTCATTTTCAGCAGAAAAATGACAAAAGCTCGTCAAGAAGCTTTATTTTGGTCGGAAACCATTTTCGTGGCGAGACACACAAGCTGACTTACCGCGGAAAGCCAATAATATAATAATAAAACAACTGGCATCTGACTCATCATGTAGAGTCTGGACGAGCATGAGGGTCGTGGAAGAATGCAGAATACACGTTCAGCACTTTCTAGTCTATGTTAGGCTTGTTTGGATTTGAAGTACAAATAAGAAAATAATTCAGAACATTTTATTGATAAATCAAGTCAACAAAGTTATGTATTCAGAGAGTGGGTTCTGGGTGCTTGCACACACCTTTGGTGTCTCCAACCTGCGACAGAGCAAGAGACATGCTAACATCCGACCTGAAAAGAATCGAGGGTTCGAAACGTTTTGTTAATTCCAACTCACTGTTCGGAAACGGAAATCTTGAATGGGGAGGGAAGGGTACCACAGAAGTACTCTCCAGTACTAGAGCAATTATGGCTGACCATCGGGATCATCTTGTAGTAGTCCTGAACAAGAAACGTGTGTGTTTTCCAGCAGTAATCATTCTTACCTTAACATTGGCTTCAATTTGCCAGCCTATGACGTCCATGGAAATAGTGGCGTGCTTGCCGGGAGGTGCACACACCCGATGATCCATAACAACCTCGTTGGCATGGGTCTCATACAAGTACAGGTTGGCGCACCAGTTCTGATACTTCTCCTTGCACTTCATCTTGAAGGTCATGGTGGGATTAGAAGTCGACGGCGATGGCAAGACGCAGAATAATCCGAAGACGGTGATGAAAACGATGGCGGAGGAATGCATTGTTCCGAGATGACGATCCGAGATGGAGTGTGCTGGTATTGAAACCGGAGGGTCTTTTATTCTCTCCTGAAAGGCAATAATCGTTAAATTTTTTTTGCGAAATGGGTTTTTTGAGTGGGGAGTGTGTCAAATTTATTGTTTTAATATGCAAATGAAAGACCAAGAGATTGAACATCGTGATCGGAGGAATCGGTGTTTGGAACTGATGTTTGATCATATTGATTTAAATGTGGGTGTGTACCGTAACCCGGTGACATCTACAGTAACCCGAGTTTGAAAAGTTTGTACAAGTACACTCCAGCAGGCTGGCCAGTACTAAAACGAGATCACAAGCAACTAAATGAAAACCAAGAACGAATTATTGTACATTTCCCGAGTTACATTCCCATTTTCATTTTATACGGAGTAGTCGCAGCATGCTCTGAGGATAGAAATGTGACCCATTGGCAAGGAGGTGAATGTTACCGGAGTTCCTGATCAACCACCGGACCACGCCGCTGCACTCAAAGCAAGTTTATGTATGAGGTCAGCAGTTAACTCAATTCAAATCGACTTGAAAAAGTTGCGAAACCGAACGTTGCGACGGTGACAGCAAAGGCGCCTGCTGAAGAGACAGGTACGTGACGGTCTGGATAGACAACCTCTGTGGCCCCAAAACTTTGGTGGACTATACACACAACATGTGAGTAACTAAGGAAATGTACATCCGAACATTGGCAAACTGTCAAGGTGTTTTGTTCTGTCAGGGCAAAAGTTATAGGAAAATTCGAAACAGTTATCTCAAAACAAATTGCAAACGACATTGAAAATAGAGTTTGTTTGCTTTTCCCACTCTCAATTAGCAAAAGTATTGTTCTCTCCTATCTTTTCGGTTTTATTCATTCTTCACCTCACCCATTGGGTACCAATCACTCTCTAAGCACGTGTGTCAAAACAAGGTCATGTTTTATTTGTTCTCCTTGCGGGTTTCTGTCTCCCCTTCCAATCTCATCTTATCATTTGCTCTTTGAACTTGTTATCAATTTCTTGAGGGTCGGTTGGTTCACGTTGTGAGCATTTCTACGACGTACCGTCTTTTATCAAAGTGCTGTGGGAACTCACGACCAACTGTTCCCCCCTCTCTTTCCCGCAATGCCGGAGGAACAGCGTGGCTAATATCCCTTCTTTCCAATCTAATTCTCCCCATTTCTACGTGATATCAAAACTCTGAAGAGTCAACTTCAGAAATTATAGTCAAATTGTCTTAGAAAAGGGTTCACATGACCTTCTCTCTCTTTCCGGTGTGTAAATGTCGAATTTCGTACCTCTTCCTCCACCCAAATTGATCTCTTTTCAACCCACCTCAACTTTCAAATAAGTATATTTCTCTCTTTTTTCACTGATCATTTCCACAGGTTAGGTCCAGTCAGGTCCCCCTTTTTTGCCTCTTTGTCGTTCTTCCTTTCAACGATAAACTAATGTTTTGAGTTCATAATTCTGGTGACTTCTCTAGATGAAGAGTAACCGTTTTCACGTTGCAATTGGAAGACTATTTCACTGGAATACATGGCGTCGGTTCGTATGCATTTATGTAAGCGTTCCGAATGAAGCCACCCACGTTTAGATTTTGTCCCGTTCATTACTTCTCAATGATGCATCTCGGTGCGACGTTGGTCCCTGTGCGTGGAAGTATGCATCTCACTCGCACAGTCTGAGCACGGGCGTCTTTCTCCCATCAAGTAAGCTGTGCATATATCCGATGTGTCGAGTGACAAATGTTCGGGCTTCCTGACCTCTCCGGTACAGTAATCGGTGTCCAATTCTTTCCGACGGGTATTTTTCTTTTCGCCATCTCTGCTTTTCAATTGTTATGCAAACGTCTAACCAGCTGTTCCCTTCCCAATCAGACATATCTCTCCGCATCCAACAAACTTTTCTCAAAAACGAGTAACATCTGCCGTTTGCAATCTTCCGCGCACACTACTGTTCCGCTTCTTCTTCCCAGTGACCTTGATTTCAAGTGTCTATGTACTGCTAAATGCTGAAGAGATGCTAAAGAGTAGTTTCTTCTTAATTATTTTTATTTTTATCAGCTGTTCAGCAAAAGCGTTAACCCAAACTACAAGTGAACTTGCAAAAGCGGAAGGAAGACGCGTAGCAAACGTTCGCATCCCGAAGATGATCTGCATCTGAACGGAAATACTTCTTCTCGAAACGCTGGTTCCAATCTTGCTGCCAGCCGTGTGCTGACTGATGGAGAAAATGATGTGAAACGTCGGAGTAAGTGACATTTGATAAAACCTCGGAAAAATTGACATGTTTTTCAGAAACTCAAAGAAGTGTGGTCCCGGAGCCCGTGTCCGACACCGAAACGGAACCCGAACAACGCAGAAGAGGCAGACCTCCCAAGACCGCCAAGACGAATGACCTGGGAGAGAGAACTCCCTCTCCTGTCGTTGACCACGTGCGCCCATCATCTAGTCGTCAGAGTGAGGAGTCTGATTGTAAAAATCTTCACAATAAGTTCACTTTCAGAAAGAACACAAGAGCCCCAGGAGCCGGCGAATCCTTTTGCAAGGAAGGTCCCGATGGACGATAAAACAGTTAATGAGAGGAATCTCCGGACGGTTTGTATGTTTCTGGAGGGAGTCAGTTCCGAACAGATCACTGACGAAGTTTCCGAGAGAATCTATGGGATTGCAGGAGTTGCCAGAGTGAGTGTCACCCGTGATAAATAACACAATTGATTTTCTATTTCATTTTCAGGAAGTCATTCCCAAACTTGAAGTTCACATCGACCAAATTGCGGGGTCACTGGACCACATGGACTACAGGCGTGTGAGCGATTGGTCGTCACTTCAGATCACTCCAGCTCCTACTCCACCACCAGTCAATGGTTCACTTGATGGACTTGAGGTTCCGAACTTGACCGGTGAACTACATTGTGACATTAATACGGTCACCTCCAGCCAGATCACTCAATTGGTGAAAGAGTCAGTGTTGAAGGGAGTCAACCAAGTCTACACCCCTCCTCTGGAAACTGTGAACTTCCCAAAGTGTGACAATCAACTGTACTTCGACGAGCTCAAATTTTTCGAAGAGAAGTACGGCTACAAGGGTCATGAAGGTTTGGTAGGACCCGCTCGCCTGCAAGCTCCGGCGACCATCATCACAGTCTCCAAAGATACCGATTTTGAAGATCCAAGTTTCGTAAAATTTGTGACCGAGTCGCCGCTTTGTGTGGTTCGCGGAATGCTGGACGTGGTCGGCTTCGATCGCTCAAAGTTTACTCCAAGCGCCATTTTTGCTGCCAAGGAAGATGTTGTAGTGGAAGTGTCCAGGCAGCATCCAGAACCGACACAATGCAATTCTGATTTGAGGACAGGAAAACAACTTGATATCAAAGCGAATCATCATGCGAAGATGTTTCCGTTGAAGGAGTACGTCGAATACTACACCAAAGCATTTGATATCGCTAAAGCTGGTAAGTAACACGGGTTCAAAGCACACTTTGGAGAGATGTTTCAGGGGCAGAGAAGATGAGTGCACCCGGCGCAACAATGGAAGATCTCATTGGTATTGAGAAAGAGTTGCTCGCAGCACAGAAACTTCTGATCCCCAGGAATCACAAGTTTGACGCTAAAGTTCTGTGGACATTTTTCGCAATCAATTTGGATATTGATGACCTGAAGTATCACGCTCAGATTGCTGTAAGTGCATTTTTCCGAAAACCGCTACCTAGTCACAACAGAAAAAAATGTGTAATTTTTGTCTTACGACGATTCTTATAAATTATACATTTCACAATTCAGGAAATCACCAAACTGATGCCAGCAATATTATCGAAGCACGGCCTATTCCAGTACACAACCGCAATTCTAAAAGGACTAATAACTGCTCAGATATACACCAAAACACCCGGTTCCCGTACGCCAGCTCATGTGGAAAACGCAAATTTTGGAAGTATCAATGCCAACATCGGCCCGGGAACGTGTATCTGGTTCATCGTCGCCTACGAACACGCCGGTCAGGTCACTGAGATTATCGAGAAGAACAGCAGAGAGGGCGAAATAGTGTGGCCGCTAGAACAAGTCTGTCGTGAAGCCGGCATCCCGATCCAGACTGTGCACCAGCTCCCCGGAGACGTTGTTCATGTGGCACCGGGGACCTTTCACTGGGTGGTTTCCCTGGGGTTCACCATCAACGTGTCCTGGAACGTTGGACAGATCACAAATGCTCAGCTCCAAGCCGCAGTCATTCACCATGACCGTAGGCTCACATACAATCAGAAAGTTGGCGATGCTTTCAAATACACGGACAACGAAATCATGGTGCCACTGGAGGCCATGGTCTGGGCGATGGCCAAAGAGAACGAATTCGGAAACGATCCGGCGATGGCGATGACCATGAAGGGTATAATGATTAGGTGAGAACCATTTGCATGGGAGTGAGAATCCGATTCTTTTTCAGATCGTTAGCCCGTGCTGAATACGGATTTCTAAAGTTGACGGATGATGAAAAGCGGACGATTCAAGAGTTGACGGCCGATGAGAAAACTTCGATGCAGAGATGCAAGGAGTGCAACCGCATTCTGGGAAACTACATGGTTTCACCAAGATTGCAGTGTTATTGTCTTGACCACAGACCGTAAGAACTATCTTGTTTCGTTTGACACATCATGTTATGCTTTAGATCGAACTCTTCTACCGCCTACCACCGCGAGCCCATCTCCGTCTTGAGGGACGTCTTTGATAAGTTTTCGTTGGCGTGTTGAACTGTTGTTTTCTTTTTGGTTTTGTTTGTTATGTTACTACTTGTTTTTCAATTTCTTAGTAAAATTTTGTTGAAAAAAGAAATCGATCCATTCGTAATACTTACAGATTCTCTAAAAACCAAAGCCTTGGGTGAGTTCTGAAAGCTTCCTCTTTCGCTCTTCAGAGTTATTTGTCTTGATGCGCATCTTATCACAGTATCCCTATTCAATCACCCTTTCCTAGCAAATTGAAAAGTACGATGACTGTCTCGACAAACCGGACACTTTGATTTTCCTACGGTTGCTCTCCAACTTTCCTGTGAGTGCAATTACTACTTGCCGCTCACTAAGTTCTTACTCCCCACTTCAGCGAGATGCTATAAGTGCCGACTTTTCAAAAAATCCAATTCACTGTAAGTGCAGGTCATGACTTCTAAAATCTTCGCTGCTTATCCTTTTCAGACAACAGTTTTGGTGCCCATTACTTACAAATATACTCGTTTTCCAACGCCCTCAATAAACCAATTTTAATCTTTTAAAGAAAGATTTCATGCACCTGGTACAGTTTGAAAGAATTCCTCAGAATTTTCCACTTGGGATGACAGCCTTTCTTACTGTCACACGTGACTGTTTCACTTTCAGTTAGGACCAGTTGAACTACACGATGAACCCTTCAGACCCGTAGCCGGCAGCGTTCTGGTAGCAGACCAAAATCACTATCAGAGTTTGTCCTTCTATGTTGCTTTTCAGTAAGTTGTTAGCCGTTTTCCTTTTGAATGGGAAGACTGTTTCACTGGGATACATGGCGACGGCCCGTATGCGTGCATGAATACTTTCCGAAAAAAGCCACCCACGTTTGAAGTTAGTCCCGCTCATCACTTCTCAAAGATGCATCTCGGTGAGACGTTGGTCCCCGTGCGTGGAAGTATGTTATCTCGCTCACACAAGCCGAACACTAGCATGTCTCTCCCATCAAGTAAACTGTGTATATATCCGAGGTGTCAAGTGACAAATGTTCAGATTATCTGACCTCGCAAGTACAGTGGGTGTCCAATTACTTCCTACGGTCACTTCTCCCCTTCTCCTCTCGAGTCCTACTATGCTCCCCCATCTTTGTCATCAGTCGGTCAGCCGGTTGATAACTCTCGGATCAGGTGAATCGACCCGTCGTTTTGGTTTCAAATTCCAGCCTAATTTCATCAAATTCCTTTTATTTTCCAACCGAGTTTCCCAGTAAGAAGAGGAAGACATCCGCAAAAAGAGGATCCTTCCGAAACAGCTAAATGGTCTCTTCTAACTGATTGAAATATGAAAAAGTAAATAAAGAAAATCGAAATGCAAAATGCGAAAAAAATTGGGGGAATGGAACCAACTACGGAACCGATCCAGAGGGAATTTATGGCTCCCCTGACCACGCCGGCATCTCCGAAGGTCCCGGTTGATCTTCCATGCTGTCATGGACGGCGTTGATCTTGTCGACTTCATGCTGCACTTCACGATCCGCGAGACTTTGACCAAACTCCGCCTGCTCGGGACGAGCCGATGTTTCTGGAGCCCGGCTTGAAGCAGTCGCGACGTCTGGAAACAAATTCCAATGGTCTCTGAGCTCCAATTAAAATGTAAAACTCACGTCTTTCGAAGTCAGCTCGCACTAACAGGAGTTGCCGCTCAAGGTTCGCCACTTGGCCAATAGCGTCATTCCGGGATTGAATGGCAATGTTCGTCCTTCTCCCAGCACTCTCCAAATCGTTCCGCACGTTTCGAAGTTGACCGCTGAGAGCTGAGGCAGTCTCTTGCGCTTGGCGAGCTTCATCCCTGGATGTGGTCACTTCTGAAGACAAACACCAATGCTCTCTGAACTCCAATTGTAAAACTCACGTCTACCCAGGTCAGCTCGCTCCCTCATAAGTTCCTGGAGCGTTCTGTCGGCATTTTCTTGGACCTGACGAGCTGAATCATTGGCGGCTTGCAGAGCAGTTTCCGATTCGGTTCTCCGATCAATTTCTGAAAGTGGTAAATATTCGAATGGACCATTCCCAAACACTCACGGTATTGCAGTTCAGTTTGGTGAGTGGTTGTCAGATTCCGAATCGTTTGTTCATGTTGTTCGTTGGCCGTGGTCCAACCTGAAAAGTGAAGTTAACCACGTCATTTACAAATCACCTACGTTGCTCTGCAGCCAATTGAGCATCAAGAGCTATCTGACGTTCCTGTTGGAGTCTGGCGATTGCTAAAAAAGATTTTGAGATATTTGAATCATTGCATTCTGTCACTCACCTTCTCTCAATTCTCGAACTTCCTCTCGAGAACGGCGGACTCCATTTCCCATTCCCAAGACAAACTGGGCAGGACTCGGGCTTTCGAACTCTTGTAGAATAGCCACGATCTCCGGGGTTGCCTGCAGACCAACAGGAGCCGGAGTCGAAATTGGCTGATCCGAGAATCCGCTGGAACTGGAGTTTGACGGAGCGGATTGGGATGAGTCAGGTGGAGCGGAAGTGCCGGCATCGAAGAGACCCGGTTGGCGAACTGGCATAAAGCTCGAAGATGGCTGGTTGAAGCGAAGAGTGGCTTCAGGGGACCGAGAAGCAATGGCTTGAGTAGGCAGCATGTATTGTGGGTTTCTCGGCTGGTTGCCCATTACAGCCAGCAAACCATTTGTGTGAGCTCCTGAAATGTAAGTTAGTAAATTTCAGTTTGTTCACAAGAATGTTCACCTTGCAGTGGGTCGGGATGGATTGATGGAGCTGGTTGCAAGAGAAAAACATGAAAGTTTGGTGGAGGCACTGGGAAACCGGGCGGAGCAGCTAAACGTTGAAATTGGAAACAGTGGGTACGCGAACTGAACTTACCATGAGATGGCTGGTAGATTGGACCGAACGGAGAACAAAATGCTGGGAGACCAGCGTTTTCATGAATCGGAACGGCGAAGTTGGCAGTTCTTTGGCGAATAGGGCCTCCATGGTTTCCCGGGATATCGGCATTAGTCGCAAAGCGGTTAATCTCGAATCGATTGTTATTGGAGGCGACACGGCTAGGTTGTCCGTGAAGTTGGGGCACTGAAACATTGACATGAATTCTAAACAAATTGAACATTTCTCACTTCTACGGCGATCGGCGTATGGATTGGCCGGGACTCGATGAGCCATACTCTCGGGATGCTGGTTCGGGACATTGTTCCGAGCCATCGGTGCATCAGCTTGAGGGTTGCGTGGGGCGTTTCCCTTGGTAGGGTTGTTGGGATCGTTCATCACGGAACACGAATTCTGAAAACAGCGTCTTTCGGGAGGGGACTGGGTGAAAAGAGGTGAAGAGGAATAGACGGAAAGTTTCGAAACGACAGAGGGAAAGAGAGGACGGTTAGAGGAGAGGAATGATCAAAAAGAGAGAAGGGGCCGGAGGGTGAAAAGTTTGAGGGAAGAGGAGATAGGGAATACAGTACGAAAAGGAAGGGCAATCGGAAAACGGCCGCCTCCTTGATCGAATCATGGGAAGTTGTGCCAACCGCCCGGGAGTACTGTAGTGGGATTTTTTTTGGGACTTTATTTCCCGTTGGGACCGCTCAACCCGAACAGAGCCCAACTGTCTGCTGGCGAGGCTCTGGGAGCCTGCTCGTAACTTTTTAGCGATCCTCCCAACACGGACGAAAGAGAAAGCATGTAGGTTGAGAAGGGTGTTGAATGCGCCGGCGAGAGAGAGCCCCCAGCCGCATGCTAATCGAATCATGGGAAGTCGTGCCAACCGCCCGGGAGTACTGTATTGTCTACAAATATGTTTTTGAAGACATGTAGACGGGTGGTACGAGATGGCCGGCTCTTGATGGAAAGTTGGAATAACAACTCGGATGAGGAGATGGGGCGGGGCAAAGACTGTGTTTTGTGAGATGTGGCGACACAAACAACTCGGAGAACGATACTGACGGAGGGGCGGAGTGGAAAATGGTGAAAATCGGTTAGGAGTGGGGAACCCTTGGAGAGATCGTTCGAGTTGTTCATGATGAATCACTGGAAAACAGAAACCTTTGAGAGGAAACGGGCGGAGAGAAACAAGTGAGGTGAAGAGGAATAGACGGAAAGTTTCGAAACGACAGAGGGAAAAAGAGGACGGTTAGAGTGGAGGAATGATCAAAAAGAGAGAAGGGGCCGGAGGGAGAAAAGTTTAAGGGAAGAGGAGATAGGGAATACAGTACGAAAAGGAAGGGCAATTTGAAAACGGCTGTCTCCTTGAAAGCGTTCGCGATGGAGCGCGTTTTGCCTTTGCTAGAATAGAAGCGAAAAAATTAGTGCAAACACAAAATACTGTCGTGTTTTATGCTCCGGTTAGTGAGGACCATGAGCGATAAATGTAACGACACATTTATCACTTGATGTGAGTCATAGCTCTGTCTAAGACACACTGGTCACTGATCAGAATGTCTCTTTCTGTTTTTTCGAGAGATTGGACAAGAAGCGGAGGAGATGATGACTGGGAGAGTCATCAAGACAAGCGGAAAGGGCGCGGAAGTTTGCGGCAATCAGCAAAGTGTGGTAGGTTGCAGCTTCTACTGGTCAGATAACGTGTACTGTCAGAAGTTTGCGCATTGGAGTCATTGACCAGCTGCTGGTGGGTTGTAAAAAACGAGCGGAAAGTGCGCAGAAAAAAACGCGGAAAAGACGCGGAAGCTGGCGGCATCCGTTTGTTGACACCGAAACTATCCCTTGATTTTCTAGATAGCTGATTTCAAATCAGTTTTCTGAATCTCAAAGTTTTGTTTATTAGCCTCGGAACACGCCACATCACAACTTTCGACACTACCCGAAGAGAGGGAAATTGGGGCGACTGTCTGCTGGCGAGGCTCTGGGAGCCTGCTCGTAACTTTTTAGCGATCCTCCCAACACGGACGAAAAAGAAAACATGTAGGTTGAGGAGGGTGTTGAATGCGCCGGCGAGAGAAAGCCCCCAGCCGCATGCTAATCGAATCATGGGAAGTTGTGCCAACCGCCCGGGAGTACTGTATTGTCTACAAATATGTTTTTGAAGACATGTAGACGGGTGGTACGAGATGGCCGGCTCTTGATGGAAAGTTGGAATAACAACTTGGATGAGGAGATGGGGCGGGGCAAAGGCTGTGTTTTGTGAGATGTGGCGACACAAACAACTCGGAGAACGATACTGACGGAGTGGAAAATAGTGAAAATCGGTTAGGAGTGGGGAGACCTTCGAGAGGTTGTTCGAGTTGTTCATGATGAATCACTGGAAAATAGAAACCTTTGAGAGGAAACGGGCGGAGAGAAACGAGTGAGGTGAAGAGGAATAGACGGAAAGTTTCGAAACGACGAAGAGAATGAGAGGAATAGACGGTTAGAGGGGAGAGAGAAGGGGGCGGATGGGGAAAGTTTGAGGAAAAAAGAGAGAGACGAGGAGATACAGTAGGAAGAGGAGGAGAACGCCCCTCGGCCACGCTTCCTCGAAAAAGTTTGCGCAATGAAAAATGAACTCATTGAGCATCTGGTGAGTTGTGAAAACGAGAGGAAAGTGTGCGGAAAAGTTGCAGAAGCTTGCGGTACATGAGGAGTCCAAAATTGCAAATGATTTGGGAAAAGGTGTCTCGTATTTCAAAATGGCATAACGTGACCAGGCAAACTAGACACGCTGAATCTAAATCTGCCTTCAGAATCCCAAAGAGTTGCTAGAACCGGGATACTACAAACTCAGAAACCCTGAATCTGAATCTTTTAACAAAATCCCAAAATGTTGTCATTCTCACAATAATGACTAGGTCTTGTTTTCGGCACCGCGCACTCTACCACTGGACCACAGGGGGCCCCAACGCCACGAGAACTAGTCGCGTATAAAAGATGGGGAGGGGGAGAGGAGGGGCCACTGAAAACCTAAAAGAGAACATGGTAGCAGGCAAGTCTTTCGGCTCTTCTCGTCAAAAGAGGGATTTAGGAAATTTAAAGGGATTTAGAGAATTTTTGGGGATTTAAGGAATTTTTAGGGATTTAGAGTAAAAAAAGGGATTTGAAAATACCCAATTTTGAGAGACAAAAAAAGGGATTTAACTGGAAAAAAAGGTATTTAGTTGTGGGAAAAAGGGATTTAGACATCAAAAAAATGGATTTAGAAATTAAAAAAGGGATTTTGAAACAAAAAAATTGGAGTTGCAACCGGAAAAAAAGGGATTTAGAAATAAAAAAAAGGATTTAGGGGTTAAAAAAAGGGATTTAGAAGTTACGAAAAAACGTGTTTTGTATAGTATTGAAGGGTACGCATCGTTATTTTCATGGTGAACTATACAGTGCCTAAAGAAATCACCCAAGTCGCGATAAACACGATAGCAGGACAGCGCATCTTCCGTTATCATGCTCTTTTTCAAGTTGCATCAACATTAATCCCTTTTTTCACTCCTAAATCCCTTTTTTTGCAGTAAAAATCTTTTTTTTTTTACATTTTGCAAAATCCCTTTTTTTGTAGCTGAATCCCTCTTTTCGGTCGAAATAGAAAATCCCCTTTCTTGGGCTAAATCCCTTTTTTTAAGGCTAAATCCCTAAAAATTCCCTAAATCCCTAAAAATTCCTTAAATCCCTTTTATTTTCCTAAATCCCTCTTTTGACGAGAAGAGCCAGTCTTTCTACAGGGACGAGTCTTGACAAAACCGTAAAAACGACTTTGGGACATTGCGGAGCAGCTGAGACGAGCACTACTTTGGGTTTTTTAGGGCAGAGACTTCCCCCCCCCCGCATGCTGTTCAACTTTTTCTTTTGAATACAGTATCTCACTAAAGTTTCATTTTGTTTTCATCCTGTCCATGAAAGTAGTATCTGCTGCTAATTTGTCGTGTTATACTTGCAGACTCTCCAATAATCCAATTTACTGTAAGTGCAGGTCATAATTTCCAGAATCCTCTTTTCTAATCCTTTATTAGACAACAGTTTCGGTGCCCATTAGGTACTAATGTACATGTTCTCCAACGCTCTCCATAATCCAATTTTAGTTTATTTTCGGCCGCAACTTTTAGTCAACAAGGTAGAAAATTGGAGGTGCTTCTGGATTTTATGAACTGAACATTAGGACTTCACGCGGTAGTTGACACACGTGTCCAAGTCGCTCGGAGTGAGCCTCCCCTCTTACTTATGACCCCGCCCCTCCCCCACGCTTTCCCCAGCCAACTCATCATTCTATCCTCAACACCTCTACTGACCTGTCAGCTACTCATCATCTCTGGAGTTCTGTGAGTCAAAAGATCATTCTCAGCACATTCAAGCTTCTTCGGGTTACTGTAGACCACACTCATAGCATTTGTTACCTCAAAGGTGCAAAATTGTTATTACGTAATACTGCCGCTCTCGAAAAGAAATTTATTCACTTTCTGGTTACTGTAGATCATTCCGAAGATCAAATTCTTATATTCCTATTGGTCAAGTTCTCACATTTTAGGCGATTCAGACGAATTCCGGAGGTTTTTTCAAAAATCTTACTGGGATACAGAGAGTCGGTTCCAATGCATGTATGTATCGCGTTGCGAAGGAAGCCACCCATGTTTAGAGTTTGTCCCTCTCATTTTTTCTCGATGGTTTTTTTCGGTGAGACGTTGGTGCGGGGAAGTGTTCGTTCTCGCTCGCATAATCCGAACACTAGCATCCTTCTCCCATCAAGTGAGAAATGTATATATCCAAGGTGTCAAGTAACAAATGTTTAGATTATCTGACCTCTCCGGTACAGTGATCGGTTTTCAATCACTTCATGTTTGTTCATTTCTCCTCTACTCTTCCCGAGTCCTATCAATCTCTCCCCATCCTCGCTATCACTCGGTCAGCCGGTTGACAACTCTCGGATCAGGTAAATCAAGTATTACCCGTCGTGTTGGTTTCAAATTCCAGCCTAATTTCATCAAATTCCTTCTATGTTCCATCTGAGTTTTCCAGTAGGAAGAGGAAGACATCCGCGAAAAGAGGACCCTTCCGAAACAGCTAAATGGCCTCTTTTAATTGATTGAAATATGAAATAGCACAGAAAGAAAATCGAAATGCAAAAAAAAAAATTGGGGGAATGGAACCAACTACGGAACCGATCCAGAGAGAATGACTCGGTCTTGCCTACGGCACCGCGCACTCTACCACTGGACCACAGGGGCCCCAATGCCACGAGAACTAGTCGCGTATAAAAGATGGGGAGGGGGGAGAGGAGGCACCACTAAAAACCTGAAAGAGAACATGGTAGCAGGCAAGACTTTCTACAGGAACGAGTCTTGACAAGATCATAACAATGGCTCCGGGACATTTGGGAGCAGCGAGACATTTCGCAATAGTTGAAACGAACACTGTGTTTTTGGGTTTTCGGAGCAGCGACTTTCCCCGGTTGCTTTTGAATACAGTGTCTCACTAAAGTTTCATTTCGTTTTCACCCTGTCCTTGAAAGTAGTATCTGCTGCTAATTTGTCGTGTTATACGCAGATTCTTCAATAATCTAATTTACTGTAAGTGCAAGTCTTAATTTCAAAAATTCTCAGTTCTAATCCTTTTTCAATAGTTTCGGTGCCCATTAGATACTAATGTACATGTTCTCCAACGCTCTCCATAATCCAATTTTAGTCTCTCTTCGGCCGCAACTTTTAGTCAACAAGGTAGAAAATTGGAGGTGCTTCTGGATTTTATGAAGTGAACATTAGGACTCCACGGGGTAGTTGACACACGTGTCCAAGCAGTCGGAGTGACCCTCCCTTTTACTTATGACCCCGCCCCTCCCCCACGCTTTCCCCAGCCAACTCATCATTCTATCCTCAACACCTCTACTGACCGGTCAGCTACTCGTCATCTCTGGAGTTCTGTGAGTCAAAAGATCATTCTCAGCACATTCAAGCCTCTTCGGGTTACTGTAGACCACACTCATAGCATTTGTTACCTCAAAAGTGCAAAATTGTCATTACGTAATACTGCCGCTCTCGAAAAGACATTTATCCACTTTCTGGTTACTGTAGATCATGTCGAAGATCAAATTCTTCTATACCTATTAGTCGAGTTCTCAATTTTCAAGCGATTCAGACAAATTTCGAGGATTTTTTCAAAAGATTTTATGCACCTAGTACAGTCTGAAAGGATTTCTCAGAACTTTCCGTTTGAGATGACAGCCTTTATTACTGTTATATGTAAATATTTCCTTTTTGGTTAGGACCAGTTGTACTACGCGATGAACCCTTCGGACAAACCGTAGCCGGCAGCGGTCTGGTAGCAGTCCAAAATCACTACCCCCGTTGAGAGTTTGTTCCGCTCATTACTTTTTTCCGAATAGAAAGACCGTTTTACTGGAATACATGGCGACGGTCCAAATGCATGTATGTATGCGTTCCGGAGGAAGCCACCCACTTTTCGAGTTGGTCCCGTTCATTAATTCTCACTGATGCATCTCAGTGAGATGTTGGTGCGTGGAAGTATGTGTTCTCGCTCGCACAATCCGAACACTAGCCTCTTTCTCCTATCAATCAAGACGTGTATATATCCAAGGTGTCAAGTGACAAATGTTTTGATTATCTGACCTCGCCAGTACAGTATCCGGTGTCCAATTACTCCCTACCATTACTTCTCCCCTTCTCCTTCCGAGCCCTATCATTCTTTCCCCCTCCACCCTACCGGTCGGACGGCCGGTCGGACGGCATTGCTGTTGGGACAACAGTTCTCCTGTATGAAAGAAGTTCTTGCTGCCAATTTCTTGTGCTATACTCGCATTCTCTTCAATAATCCCATTTGCTGTATTGGGCCTGTGAGTGCAATAAATCCTCGCCGCTCACCCAGTTCTTACTCCTCACTTTAGTAATATGCGAAAAGTGCTGACTTTGCGAACAATCCAACTTACTGTGAGTGCAGGTCATAATTTCCAGAATCCTCGCTTCTGATCCTTTTTAGACAACAGTTTCGGTGCCTATTAGGTACTAATGTACATGTTCTCCAACGCTGTCCATAATCCAATTTTAGTATCTTTTCGGCCGCAACTTTTAGTCCACAAGGTAGAAAATGGGAAGTGCTTCTGAATTTTATGAACTGAACATTAGGACTCAACGAGGTAGTTGACACGCGTGTCCAAGCCGGTCAGAGTGACCCTCCCCTCTTACTTATGACCCCGCCCCTCCCCCACGCTTTTCCTAGCCAACTCACCATCCTATCCTCAACACTCTTACTGATCGGTCGGCTACTCGTCATCTCTGAAGTTCCGTGAGTCAAAAGTTCATTCTTAGCACATTCAAGCTTCTTTGGGTTACTGTAGACAACATTCAGATTATTTGTTAAGCGCCAAATTGTTATTACTGCCGCTCTCGAAAAGACATTTATCCACTTTCTGGGTTACTTCAGATCATTTCGAAGATCAAATTCTTATATTCCTATTTGTCAAGTTCTCACTTTTTAGGCGATTCAGACGAATTCCGAGGGTTTTTCCAGATTTCATGTGATTAGAGAACCTTGCGTTTGAGATTACGGCTTACTTACCGTTACACGTGACTATTTCACTTCTGGTTAATACCAGTTGTACTACGCGATGAGCCAGTCTTACCCAGCGGAGGCGGCGGCAGTCTGGTAGCAAACCGGAATCACTAAGGACCTCTTTTTCTTTGAATTCTAATAACCATCTCAGTTGATAAGTTAGCTCTATTGCTAGTACCATCCCGCTGCATGAACTCATCCCGATTCAAATTTGTTTATATCCGAGGCGAGCTGTCAAGCGACAACTGTTTAGATATGATGACCTTTCCGGTACAGTAATATATATCCAATTACTTCCTACGGCCACCTCTCCCCTTCTCACCTCCGCCGGGATAAGTCGAGAATAAAACACTGGGCTCTCAAAGTTCAAATCGTATATATATATTGAAGTCGAACCAAACCATCATTTCAATTTTACTGTTACTAACGCAAAACTTCCGCCTGTGCGTGAGTTTATTTCTCCGCAACTGTAGCTCATCTTCATCCAATTTTGTCGTTCTTTCGCAGGGAGGTCAGGAACGCTTCCTGCACGGGAAACTTGAATTCTCTTCGGTTTTTTTTGAGCTTTTCGGTTTTCTCTGCTTCAGGGGGATTCAAGGTTTTGACGTTCACATTGGTGGACCGTCGCGCGGCTAGGATTGGTGTCGGCTGCCTGCTCAAGTAATACAGGCAGCCGCAGTCGCTGGCATCCCGGTTCAATTACCCAAGTGTTCTCCTACCCCTCCTCAAGCAGACCCCCTTCTATCTTTCTCAAACTTTCAGTTGACTGTACCCCAAATTCCTACACATCCTCAGCCTTCCGATCCTGTCCTACTTTCTCTTCTCTCGTTTCATACCCAATTCTCAACTTTCTCGTTTATTATCCCGTTAACTCTCTCTTCTTTCACTCTCATTAATCCTGCTTCCAGAATACTGCAATCCTCAGCGAACAAAACCGAAGCAATGGCAGATCCGCCTGGAGAATCCCCTCAAACTGATACTGCTGCAAAAGGTCAGTCATCTTTAGTCCAATTCATTTCGGGAGGTTTTCACTGGGTTCTCGTTTTTGAAGCATTTCTGAAACTCTTTTCATTTCAGCCGACAGTAACCGAAAAGTTGCTATGTACAATATCATTATGAAAGCAGCCATTCTCGAAGAGTCACTGCGCCTGATAAGCCGAGGGCAACGAGCAGAGCCATTGACCGGATCTTTTGAAGAATACCGTAGCCGCATCTTCAACAGCATAAGCTTGGAAATCCGGACGGCTATGGAACATTTCGAGAAGATGAAGAACGAGACAACTGGAGTGATGGACCTGTTGGGCTCTATAAATTGCACTCCATTGATGAAAGAACTGAAGGCGGCTTTTGATCTTCTTGTGGCTAACGCTGAAACTTACGGAACAAGGCCTAATGACTTTGAACTGGAGAAGGCGATGGAGAGGCTTGCGACCACGGCCAGTAATGCAATCCCCGTCATGCAGGACCTCTACACTATCTTCAATGAGAAGCTCGATGAGTTGGAGGATCAGAATGACCAAGATGACTATGACGACTATGATGGTGGTGGAGGCAGCGACGGCGACAATGGAGGCAATGATTCACCAAGGAAACGCCAATATCGAAAAAGTTAGTTGACTTAACTTGCTCCTAGGATAGTCAAAAACCAGGTCATTAGATTCGTATTACTCCGAAATCAGTTCCGATTCACTTTCATTTGAACTTTTTTCAGATTTGAACAACCACCACCACCCATACAGACGTTCCGGTCGAGGTGGACGTGCAAATGGATTTGGTCGTGGACGCGGACACGGAACTGCACAGAATGGGCGTTCTCAGAAGACCAAGAAGTACTGTAACAAGGAATTGGAACTTCTGATGAACTCACCACAGTACCATGAGGAATTGGAAGGCATAAATGGTCTCAGAACCTCAGAAGAGACTTCTGGCACAACATCTAATGAAGACCAACTGATGCAAGAAGAAGTCGTTGTGCAGGTCCCAGCTCAAGACGACATCCCAATTCTTCCGACCCCGCCAGCAAATCCGACCGATCCAGTGGCCAATGATCCAGTGGAAACGGAGTCATCAGAAGACGAGGACGAGGAAGACCTTAACCAGCCGACTACTCCAATCTCGCCTGGAACAAGCAACGACCACACTGATTTGGTCACTCCGGAAGCTGAAGTTAAGCAAGGGAGAGGAAGACCACCCAAGAAAGAATCAAATGCGGAAGGAGGCAGAAAGAGGACCAATCTGAACGGAAGCAGAAACAGTAATCCAACACCAAAACGTAACAGTGAGTAGTTCATTTGTAAAAACCTTTTCAATTATCTCATTTACAGGGAAAGCTCCGGCCAGAACACCAAGCAGGATAAGAATCAAGAAGGTCAACCGACTCGCTACTTTGATGTGTATCAAAGGCGCCGATTTCAAGAACAAATTGACCCCCGATGATTACAAGGGGATTGCTGAGATGGTTGGAGTGGATAGCGTGAGTTTTGCGTCACTAAAGTTTACATTATTCCAAATTTCTTTTTTCAGGAAGCTCTCAACGTTCACTCTAACGAAGTTTATATCAAGCCCAGTGTTCAACCAGTGGATCATGAGGATTACCGGCGTGTACATCACTGGTCGTCGCAACAGATCACTCCGACTTGCACTGATCCGGACCTAGCCGCCTGTCATATTCCGGGTGAAGAAGACGTCAAAACCCTGAAGACAATCTGTGAGCCGCGGTTGACTGGAGAGCTTCACGTGGACCTGCAAACTGTCACCGCAGAAGACATCAAGCGAATTGTCGAAGAAAAAGGTGTTCGTGGTGTTTATACTCCTCGGGGACTGGGGACCTTTCCGATTGTCTCCAAAGAATCCGAGAAGGTTGACACCACGCTCTACCTGGAGGAGCTGAAAAAATTCGAGAAGGAACATGGATACACTGGACACAAGGGGTTGACAGGAAAAGATCGTCTGCGGTCCCCAGCCACTGTCATCCAAGTCACGGATAACTTTGACTTCCAAGATCCGAATGTCAAGAAGTGGGTGACAGAGGCACCACTCGCTGTCATTCGCGGAATGCTCGAAAAGTTCAAGCTGGACCGCTCCGTATTCACTCCAGAAGCTCTTTTGGGCGTCAACGAGGACGCCGTAATTAATGTGTCAACTCATCTAATAGAGCCACCACAACAAACTATGCACCCAGAGACTGGAGATCTGCTGGATTTTGATGTAGTCGAAAAGCAGTACCAGAACGTCCCCTTGAAGAAATTTGTCGAGTACTACAAGGCCACACAGAAGATCTCGGAAGAAGGTGAAATTAGAAGTGTACTTGGAGTTAATGAAATTGATATTTTAGGAGTGGAACTCATCAAAGGACCGAACGCAACCCCGGAAGCTTTTGATGAGATCACGGAGAAACTCATCAATGCTCAGCAGGCTCTTTTCCCTGATCAGTCAAAACTTTTGAAGGCGAACTTTGCCATAAATGTGAATATAAATGAGAAATGCTATGACAAGCAAAACGAAGTGAGTTTCTTCGCTATTGAAATGCAGTTCAAAAGCATGTCCGATCCTGAACTCTGAAACCCTTCGTAAAGCACAAAGTTTTGCGTTTTCAGTCATTTTCGAGCTAATTTACCAAAAATGAGCCAAGCTTTAAAAAAGGGATCGTTTCTTACTAACAAACTTTTTTCAGGAGATCAAGAAGCTTCCGGATTATATACAGGCAAAGACCGGCCTTCTCCAATCTGATGGCTTGAATTGTCCTGGAATAACTACGGTTCAAACCTATCCGAAGGTGACAGGTTGTCGGACTTACTCCCACGTTGAAGATTGCAATCTGGCCAGCATAAATGCCAACGTGGGGGAGAACCCGTGCCTCTGGTACGTAGTCGCTTACGAGCACGCCGACCGAGTTGCAAAACTCATGGAAGGATTGGGAAGGAATAGAACGAGTTACGAAGCTCTCTGGCCGCTCGAGAAAACTATCCGCGAGGCCGGTATTCCGATCCAGACTGTGATCCAGCAGCCCGGAGATGTTGTTCACGTGGCGCCAGGATCGTTTCACTGGGTCGAATCCCTGGGATTCACTGTGAACGTCTCCTGGAACGTCGGGCAGCTCACCAATGCCCAGCTCCAAGCCGCAGCCATCTATCACGACCACTGCATCGACTACAAGAAAGGCCAAGAACTCAAAGTGCCATTGGAAGACATCGTGTGGGATTTGGCAGCAAAACAGGAGTTTGGCAATTGTCTGGAGATGGCGAAGACCATGAAGGCTATTATGGTTCGGTGAGTTTTCCCAGCCTTAGAAAAAAACAAGAAAAAATGTATTTTTTCAGGGGTCTGGCCCGTGCAGAGCATGAAAACTGCTGCTGGATGGATGGCAAGGAAAAGAAGGCGACTCGATGGGTTTCAGGTAAAATGAGCATTCGAAGATGCAAAGTTTGCAAAAGGATCATTGGGAATACAATGTTCAAGAGTGCTCAATCCGGGAACGAAGCCTGCTACGGTTGCAAAGGGTAACAGTCATATTTCCAAAGCATCATAACCTCACTGACATTTCAGGGTCAGATCAGAAGTATTCGTCAAGAAGACCGTCGAAGAACTTCGGTCGATCTTCACCGAGTTCTGCCAAGCACTTCCCAGGCCCCTTCCCGAGAATCCCACTCCAAAGTTGCCACAGCCAGAGCCAAGTCAGCCCAGTACCAGCCGGTCTCATGTGCCGATCACTTCCAATGCCCCGGAACCTGCTGCTTTGCCATCTGCTCAATCGGGTTTGACTCCCACACCTTCTGATGACCTCTTGAATTTTGATGCTTTGTCTACGTCTTCTTCAAATACTCATGATCTGTCTCCTGCCTCCAATTCTCTCTTAACTAACATTCCCTCCACTCTTTCCGTTTCCTCCATTTAAATTTATCTCTATGTTTTCTCGTTTTTCCCATTTGTTATATGGTGTTTCAAACATTTGAATAATAAATCAAAGTGCAAAAAGAAAAAAATTGGGGGAATGGAACCAACTACGGAACCGATCTAGAGGGAATGTCTCGGTCTTGCCTTCGGCACCGCGCATTCAACCACTGTACCACAGCGGGCCCCAATGCCACGAGAACTAGTCGCGTAAAAAAGATGGGAAGGGGGGAGAGGAGGGACCACGGGAAACCTAAAAGAGAACATGGTAGCAGACAAGTCTTTCTACAGGAACGATTCTTGACAAAATCATAAAAACAACTTAGCAGCTAAAACGAGCACTGTATTGTCCTAGTGAAAGTGGGCAAGCTCCGCTTCCTAATTGTCACTATAATTGCCGTCCCGCTACGAGTCACCTGATGGGTCTCGTCACGAAAATGAACTGGCGCCCGACCGAACTTTAAACTGGCGCCCTACCGAACTTGGACTGGCGCCCTACCAAACTTTGAACTGGCGCCCTACCGAACTTTGAACTTGCGCCCTACCAAACTTTGAACTGGCGCCTTACTGGACTTTGAACTGGCGTCTTACTGGACTTTGAACTGGCGCCTTACTGGACTTTGAACTGGCGCCTTACTGGACTTTGAACTGGCGCTCAACCGAACTTTGAACTGGCGCCCAACCGAACTTTGAACTGGCGCCCTACTGAACTTTGAACTGGCGCCTTACTCGACTTTGAACTGGCGCTCAACCAAACTTTGAACTGGGGCCAACCGAACTTTGAACTGGCGCCCTACCGAACTTTGAACTCGCACCCGACCAAACTTTGAACTGGCGCCCGACCGAACTTTGAACTGGCGCCCTACTGAAATTTGAACTGGCGCCCAACCGAACTTTGAACTTGCACCCCACCGAACTTTAAACTGGCGCCCAACCGAACTTTGAACTGGCGCCCTACCGAACTTTGAACTGACGCCCTACTGAATTTCGAACTGGCGCCCTACTGAAATTTGAACTGGCGCCCGACCGAACTTTGAACTGGCGCCCTACTGAATTTCGAACTGGCGGCTATTCGAATTTCGAAACTTCACCTTCATGTTCCATTGTGAACCGTTACCGGTTTACAATCTCGGGACTCCTCCCCTCACACCATCTTATTGTCTACCGCCAAGCAGCTGGCTCACAAGCGCCCGCCACGACGCTCGGTGGTTCTACAAAAATATCCGGCTAATATAAAGCTTAGGGCCAGAAAAACACCGAGTGACTTTCCGCGAAACCGGAATATGACGGTACATAGCGTAAACGTCGGTTTAGCTACCCGATTTTGAGGTACGACCGGGTTAGGTGCAACGGTGTGCTGTTTTCAGTATTTTTATAAGAAAACTTAAATTTTTTCAGTCATTTTGGTTGTTTTATTAACCCATTTTGGTCAAGTTTTGCCACAGATAAATTTTTTTCAATTTTTGCCTTTCAAATCTCGCTGTCGATTTACGGTAAACAAGGCGCACCCCGTAATTTCGGAGCATCGTACATTAATTTTATTTTTTATATTTTTCTCATTTTCATCGGATTTTCCACAGATTTTTGCACTTTTTTTCCAAAAAAAGCAAGATAAGTGTATTCTTAACGTTTTACTCGCATCGTCTCGTGTTTTTCAATGTATTTCCCAGTTCTAACGTCCATTTTTCAGAAAAAACCGTCGAAATGACTGTTTTCCGTCGAAAAGCAAGGAAAACTGTCGCCGCGAAGTGAGAAAGCGACATTCCAAGAGATTCTTCGGCTCTATTCGGTAAAAGAGGTCCATTGGAAATTAAAAGGTCCTTAGAGAAATTAAAAGGTCCATTCGGGAATAAAAGGTCCATTCGAAAAAAAAGGTCCATTGGCAAAAGGAAGCGTTGGCCCTGTTCGGGAAAAAAGGTCCATTCAGGAATAAAAGGTCCATTGACCAAATTAAAAGGTCCTTAGGGAAATCAAAAGGTCCATTCCTCAAAACACCTAGAATTCCCAGAAAATCGTGATTTCAGGCAAAATTAAAAGGTCCATTGGAAAATTTAAAGGTCCATTCCTCAAAAAAACCACAATTTACAAAAAATTATACTTTGAGAGGAAACGTATGGACCTTT
>LR540046.1:162462-186850 GCA_900536315.3 Caenorhabditis becei | reverse complement strand
CCAGTTCAAAGTTTGGTAGGGCGCCAGTCCAAGTTCGGTAGGGCGCCAGTTTAAAGTTCGGTTGGGCGCCAGTTCATTTTCGTGACGAGACCCATCAGGTGACTCGTAGCGGGACGGCAATTATAGTGACAATTGAGAAGCGGAGCTTGCCCACTTTCACTAGGATAATACAGTGCTTGTTGCCTTGCCGTAGACTCGTAGACTTGCCTGCTACCATGTTCTCTTTCAGGTTTTTAGTGGTGCCTCCTCTCCCCCTCCCCATCTTTTTTACGCGACTAGTTCTCGTGGCATTGGGGCCCCCTGTGGTCCAGTGGTTGAGTGCGCGGTGCTGAAGGCAAGACCGAGACATTCCCTATGGATCGGTTCAGTAGTTGAATCCATTCCCCAATTTTTTTGCACTTTGCTTTTTTCTTGTTTCATTTCGCTGCCAGATGTCCCTGAGCCTCAAAATCATCTTCGAGAAGACCGACGAGAATTCTTTTATTGTTTCGTTTTCAACCTAAAGTCAAAATCTGTCTTGAACGCAGATGTTGTACACTCTTTCAAAGCATAGACCAATTTCGGGTTACGGTTTTGGGAAGCAAGCCATTTTGAAAGAGGTTCTCGTTTTTCTGTGCACGTTCCGAACGCTGCGTCACTTGCCCTATCGAATCCAATCGATAGCGCACGTTGCAACAGGCGTTTTTCTCCCTTTCTGCAGCCCCTCCAACTTCATGTGCTCTCTCTCCCTTTCTCTCACATCCTAACGTCTCTTTCTCTCGGCACACTGACCCCGATCGGCCGGACCATACAACTCCAAACGTCTTGCATATTCTGTCCCATTCTTTCTTTACAAACGTTTTCTTGGTCTTTATTTTCATTTTTTTTAATTGCAATCTGTCATGAACGCTTCTCGCCAAGCTTCTTTCTACATTTCGCATGTGTACTGTGAAGGGCCAATGTATTTAGTAGTTTTTTGTCGTTTTATTTCATTTTCAAAATGAATTTGAACAAACCTTGAAGCCCCCAATTCGTTTCCCCTCTTCTACCCTCTAAACCCGCATTTTACCTATCATTTAGCCACAATCGTATTGGACCACAATTTTCGGCTACCTGGTAAGCCGGTAGCTAATTAGGATAGCCATCTGCCCTTACGGGAGCTTGAGAATTACTCAGCACGCACATGCGCCTGTTTCATTTCACATAGCCACATATAGCTCTCTCGGGACTAATGGTCCATGCTTATTATCCTAATGCGTTCTCCAATACGCTGTCTCCAATACGAAAATATCGCCCTGCGGGATGTCCAGGTGGAGCTGGTCTGGCTGTCAATTGCGAGTAACTGTGTGCGCTCAACTTGCGGACTTCATAAGGCAATTGCCACAGATATCCGTCTGGCTGAGTTGAGCAGCTGCGACCAGCCGCCTGAGGATCTTCCTCTTTTCCTGACAAACCCCTTCGCCGACTTCCCAAACTTCCACTGATCAGGCGGTAACTCGTCACCTCTGGGCGGACGTATGTTGAAAGTTCATGTTCATGTACCACTTCGAAACACTTTTGGGTACTGTAGACCACTTTCAAAGCTTTCTAGTGTTGACTTTTGGCTTGAATTCCCAGCTTTGAACTCCCCCCCCAGCGCTCTCCAAAAGGTTTTTGGGGTTGCTGTAAGTCATTTTGAACTGAAAACTGCTATAGCAGCTGTCACAAAACAAGAACAGTTATCCTCGTAGAGAATGGTGCAACACAACTGCCAAAAAGAGCAATTCGGATTCTGCGGCAGACAGGAGCAATCACCTTGCAAAATAAAAGCGGCCGCCAACTCTTTCTTCATCTTTCCAACAGCCAAACGCATAGCAATCAGTAGGTCGGCTTCTTAGCTCACCGCCGCCTTTTTCAATCTTATTCTTTGACTCATAACAAATCGGGATTAATTTCTTTTCAGTAGCTGAAACGTCCTAACTGAATAAGTTTGGTTTCACCTCTCTCAACATGCATATGTTTCTCTTTCTGTTATTTTCAATAATTTTTATCCTGAATTGGTTTTCGTCAAAGCTGAACCAATCCAATCTCATTTTCACTTCTTGGACCTCTTGTTTCTCTCTTTCTCACTTTTCTAATTGTTTCTGACCAAAGTAATGCTTTCTTCATTTTTCACTGATACCTTTGGAGAGTAACGGGTCTTCTGTTGGGCTGGTTTGTTGCAGTACAGACATGATTTTTGAAAAATACCTACCTTAAATGACCCTGTCTGCGGTGATCGTAGCTGTTTGGAGTGAACTCAAAGACATGTTTCCTCATATCCCAATTTGAATCCATTCTCAACAATGCTCATGAGTCTTCAAGACTCCCCCATCTCTTTTCATTGTTACCGTAAAACCTCTATTAAAAGGGCACCCAATAGTTTGACTTTGAGCTTCACTATCTCAAAAACTACAAGAGTTATCAAAATGTTGTCAACTGCAAAGTTGTAGACAAAGATTAGAACTACAATTTCGCAGTTGACAACTTTTTTATAACTCTTGTAGTTTTTGAGATAATGAAGCTCAAAGTCAAACTATTGGGTGACCTTCTAATAGAGGTTTTACGGTACGTTCTTCCCAATTTTTCCCGTACAGTCTCTCTCAACTATTCTCTTAGAGCATCTCCTTGCAAGACATCTTTTCAGAAAATCTGAAACTTAGGAATGAACGATCCAGTTTACGGAAACGACACCAGAGGTGAAGGAGTTTCTGGTCCGCCAGTTCCTGTTCAGCGAACCGGTCAGTTTTTTTCAAATATAGAATATAACTGAAAGGGGACTTGTTTTCTAATGACAAACCATTTGAACATAGAAATTCAAGAATAGCGAAATTCAAGATTGAATGATTTTTCAAAGACAATTTTTCAGCCGACAAGAACATTCACAATGTAAGACGTGTAATTGTTTATCATGCGCTGAGTCATCTGGGAAGCATTAGCGAAATGCTTGAAAACGTCAACACCGTGGAGACTAAGGAAAAGCTGGACCGACTGCTGAAAAAGAAAGAAATAAGCAACAAAATCACGGTTTTTGGGGACCTACTCATGATATTGTATTCTCAATTGAAAAACATAAGCCAGCAGCTGGAGGAAACATCCAATTCCAGTATGTTTGCAATTTATTTGGAATCGATGGAGGATGAAATTTCTTGTTTGGTTAAATTGAAAAAGCGCTACGAAACTATCAGGAAGCGCAAAGAAATCGAAAGCGTGCATGAGAGAAAGAAAGATGATGTCAACATTATGAAGAGGAGCGTCAAAGAAATCAAGGAATTTTTCGAGAGAATTCTGGTGGAGATGGACAAGGAAGACAACGATGACAATGATGATGATGATTATGATGATGATGAAGATGATGAAGATGATGATGGAAAAAAGGGTGATGAAGAAAAAGACAAGAAGAAAGGAAAGAAAAGTAAGATTAGAACACTAGAACTGTAGGAATTAGGATTTGAATTCATAATTCTCTCATTATTTCCTATTATATCCAATGAAACTTTTCAGCTTTCAAACGGAACAACGAGGGAAATTCGGATGATGCTTCTCTTTTTAAAAGAACACGGAAAGATTTCGAAGATGATGTGGAAGAAGTGGAACAAGAACAAGCTGCAGATCCCACTGCTCAAGAAGAATCTGGGAAAGGAAGTGATGGAAGTGAGGGAATCCAGATGAACGTGCCGGAAACTCAAATGCAAAATGCTTCTGATGACCAAAAGATAATGGAAGGAGACGGGAACAGTTCGCCAACCCCAACAGAAACATCGAGATGTATTTCACAGGCTCCCGAACAGCCATTGGGAGCTCCCTCGAGGCCGGAAACTCCGAACGATCTAGAAGTGCCAGTACAGCTTGCTGGTTTGCCCGAAGGAGAGTCTCATATGGTTCAAGAAAACGGAGAATCTACGGTCACAACTTCTCTCGGAGAAGGAGATCAGGTCATCCCGCAGGTTCTAGATCTTGGAGTTGATACTTCGTCCATTCCCGAGAATCAGCTGGAAATTTCCTTAGCACTAGGAAACCCGCCAGTCCAGGAAGTGCAGCAAGTGGTGTCACTGAAAGGTTCCGCAGAATCTGAAATGGTTCATCAAGTCAACACCGCGATATCTGACGAGACGGTCGGATTGCTGCCACGACCAACAACTCCAATTCCAAAGACGCTGGTTACACCGGAAGATTTCACTGGAAGCTCCGAACAGTCTGGAACGACACTTCGAAACTGCCAACAAGTGTCTCAAACAAATGTCTCAGAAGAAGGCGGTGATCAGGTCAACGTGGAAGTTCCAGCTGCTCGATTTGATTCTCCTCCGATTCACGAGAATCAACAGGGAATCATTTCGACACCTGTTGTCCCGACAGTCCCAGTGCAGCCAGAGGAGTCAAAAATTGAAAAGGATCATCACGATAATTCCGGGATTTCCAACGATACCAAAGACACGGTCGGATTGCTGTCACGACTAACAACTCCAATTCCGAAGGCGCTGATTCCACCGGGTGACGTCACTGGAAGCTCCGGATGTCCAACTGTTCCTGGTGAAGGCGATGACATTCCGAAAGTTGGTCAATTCAATTCTCCTCCGATTCCCAGGGAACCAACAGAGGTTTCTTTGCTGACAACGGAGCCAACGAACAGCTTTGCACAATTTGACAGAGTTCACGATGACGACTTTGGAAATTACGACGAGGCGTCGGGAACTTGTTCAAGTGCAACTTCAACCGATCTGGAAGTTTTGGATAAACCAGATGACTTCACGGAAACCTTCGGTCATCGAAATTCCGAACAATCATCTTCAACTCCGCATGGCCAAGATGCTGATCTGGCCATCCTGGAAGTTCCAGCTCCTCGAGTCAATTCTCCTTCGATTCATGACATTCCTCCACCATCAGCAACCTCGACTGTTCCGGTGCAGCCGATGCTAACGGGAAGCTCCGAACAGCTTGGCCTTCCCGTCGATCCCCAGATCCTTCCCTCATCTTCAACAATCTATGAAAGAGATATTGGAGACAATGCTGAAACTGGTCCAAGAGGAAGAGGGAGAGGCAGAGGAAGAGGCAGAGGAAGAGGCAGAGGCAGAGGCAGAGGCAGAAGAGGCAGAGGTAGAGGCAGCACGCTGAAGACGGCAGGTGAGCGAGTTCATTTTTAGATTGTCTGTTTCAAAACTGAATATTTATAGATAGCAGTGGAACCATGACGCCAAAGCCGAAGCAGCAACGTAACAGCCGAGGTAGATTTGCCAGAAGAGGAGGGCGCGCAACTAACTCTGTCCAAACGCCAATGGGGATGCTGGCCGACCATTCGGAACCATCACAGTTGGCGAGTACTTCTCAACATGAAGAGCAGTTGGAAGAAGAAGAGATGGCAGCAGACACAAGGGAGGATGATATGGAAATGGATGTCGGCGAGGAGGAAGAGCAAGATTCTGAATGGGATGAGGAGGAAGCTGCTCCAGTTGCTCCACGCATGGGAACCAAAAGAAACGCTTCCACTTCGAGAAAAAGGAGACTGAATTACAGCCCTGGCCACTTCCTCTATGATTCATTTTCAGAACTCCACGAAATTGCTAGTAGTTCCGAACCAACTACTCCGAAAGTTGGTACCAATATCGGAAACGGAAAACTTGAAGAACCGACCAAATTGTCGCCTGCTATGAGAGAGAAGAGGGATAAGATGGAAGCGGAATTTGAAGAGCAGCAATTGGGGTACCATGCTTTGCAATTAATGCTGGCAGTGGCCGAATTAAAGGGAAAGGAGGTTTCGGAAGAGCAAAGGAAAAAATGGCACGAATTTGCTAAAGCTGAAATGGTATGTCAATTCACTCATCGGTTATTCGCAAAAATTCTATTGTCAGGTCGACTACCAAAACGAGGAAAGTCCATGGATAGTTAGCAACGAGCAACAACCGAATGAAGACAATTACCAAAACTTGAAGACCTACTTTACTGGCATGTTGAACACAGTTGCTCCTGAGGAAAAGAAAATGACAGGAAAAGACGCTTTCAAACTGGAACTCACCTCCAAAAGTCTTATCGATCCGTTGACAGTCTCCGGGAACGATGTGAAGACACTTTTTGAAAAGGAATTCGAAAGGAAAAACCAAACCAAAACAAACAATGTCTTCAGCAATCGCGAATACGTCGAGCTTCCCGAATTCCCTCTTCCTGAAAACTTGGTTGTTCCGACCAGAATTTTTGATGCGGCGGATATGCACAAGGAGAACTTTCTTCCGGATCTGGTGAAAGAACCATTCTCCTGCATCAGAAATGTGGACAAGGTCACTGGATTCCAACCGGGCAAGTTCTCGATAAAAGCTCTTCTGAAAGAAAACGAGGGAGCTTCGATCAAAGTTATCTCGCAGCTTCCGCAACCTCCGGAGATGAATCGGAATGTGGAGCTTGATGATCCAAGCAAGTTTCCCTGGAAAACTCCAGAAAACAAGAGCAAGACGGTCACTATGAAACTCAAGGAATTCCTTAAGCAACAAAAGAAAGTCGTTCAGATTGTTAAAGAACGTGAGCTACTCATTTCATTGTTTTTATCAGCTCTCATATAATTCTTTCAGATCTCGAGACGAATCTAATGAAGAAGGATGTTGAACTGAAGCATTTCGAAGCGCTGAAGAATGAGATTCGCAAGAAAGTTGGGCGTCGACTACTGTTCGGAACGAATTTCGAGTTCCAAACCAACAATGAACCGGAGTACTACTCCGCTGATGACTTTTCTGAGCGAGAAGACAACGCGGGTCCGGAATCGAATCGGATTAAAGAACAGGCTGGAGAGATGTCGGATGCAGAACCAGGTGCGGAGGAGCAGTACGCCAACAAGAAAAATGATGAGCAACCTGGCACCTCAGGAGCTTACGAGCAATATGGCGATTTGGAAGCTGAAGGGCTAAGCGACGGTGAAGATGAAGAAGAGCCGGAGCCGAATGGAATTCCTGATTCTGAGAAATTTGCCGCGCAATATGCTGTAAGTGATATTTGTTTAGAGTGACTCTACATTTTCGAGAATCAGTGTAGAGTATCAAAAACTAGCTTTTTCACATGATTTTCGACTGCCAGCTGCTGAAATCTATTGTAATAACGGTTTTTTCTGCTTTTTTTCTGGGGTTTTGAGCTCGTGAAAGTTAGCCAGAATATGGAAAAAAGTTCAGCATATCTCTTAGCTTCAGCATTTCCTAGTTTCAGCATTTCCTAATTCATGTGTTTCATTTTTAGGAAATCCGAAAACTGCCTCAGTGGATGCAACCGAAAGGACTGAACAACTTGCTCAGCCTCATCAGACGGAACATTGAAGGCCTCAACACGCCCAACGTGTACTACAAATGGCCCGGCTCTCGCACAGCAGCTCACGCGGAGAATTCAGCGCTGGGCTCCATTAACTGGAACTTTGGTCCAGGCAAATGCGTCTGGTTTGTCGTTTCACTGGAGTTCGGCGAGCAGCTGAAAAAACTCATCCAGTCCAAGAGTAAGGGAACACTGGACAACACGTACTGGCCGTCAGTGAAAGAGATCCGGGAAGCAGGGATCCCCGTTCAAGTGTTTCTTCAGAAACCCGGGGACCTTGTCTACGTCAGTTATGGGAGCATTCATTGGGTGCAAAGCCTCGGATTTGCCGACAATCTGTCATGGAACGTCGGTGTCGAGACCAAGACCCAGTTGGATGTGATCGCCCTCTTCTATGACGTGGTCAACCGTGCCAATGGAAAGCCGCTGTTTCCAGTCGAAGAACTCTTCTGGGAAATCGCGATTGAAAAGAAGTTCACCGATAACCTGGGAATGTTTACGACGGTGAAGCACGTTCTCCAAAAGTGAGTTGATAAAAATACTTTTTAAAAAATAACTCTACAAATTCTAGGCTGTTGATGCACATCGAGGTTGAGTGGAAGATGAGCACGCCGAGCGCCGACGACAAGCCACTGAAGCAGCACGAGGACCTGAACAAGTGGAACCGCGACCTCCGTTGTGATAATAAGCAGTGTGGAGCCGTCATCTACAATGTTTATTGTAGAAGAAAGATGAAGTATAAGACGTCGCAGATCCAGAAACTATGTGTCCTTCATAAAAGAGCGTAAGTAACTGGAACTTGTACTTTCTCACCGCTTTTGTTTTCAGTAAAACCAGGAACCAGTGGTTCTACCGGCAAGAACCTGAATTCTACCAAAGGACGTTCACGAACTACATCTACACCGGTCCGGCTGGAGGTGCTGCTCCTCAGAATCCGCAATAGTCCGTGTATTCGGTTCCAGTTCTTGTTTTCCAGATTTTTTCAATTGTTATGTTAGTCGTTTATTTCCATTCACATTTCACTACATCCTGTTCTTTGAGCCTCTTTCCCATTTTCTCCAATATCTCATCCAACCATTACCGTGTTTCCTGAAAATCATTCCTCACCTCGTTACCTCGTTTCATTCCGTCAAACATCTCGCTCCTTTTTCAAAAACCTCTTCGGAGGGGCTTCTACGTGTTCCCTGCAATTATCACTTTTTATGTGTTTTTTTCTTATTTTTTCAATTGTTTTGTTCTAATTTTTTCAGAATTTCCCATCAATAAACATATAATGAACTTCGAATCAACGTTTTCCTTTTTTCAACAAAAAACCTGCTCATTTAGGTTTAAGTTAGACTTACGTTAAGTTTTTCTCCGATGCTCCATTAAGGGATTTTCCGATACTCCATTAAGGTTTTTCCGATACTCCATTAGGGGTTTTTCCAATACTCCATTAGGGGTTTTTCCAATACTCCATCAGCAGTTTTTCCAATACTCCGTTAGTTGCCTTGTCAAGCAGTGTCTGGTCGTCATAGCCGGTTCAGATCGTCTATACGTGGCGATGGATGCGTTCGATTTCGCCACGATGGACTGCTCTCTGCTCATCCTACTCATTCATGTATTCAACCCCCTCATCTCCTCAATCATCAGTCTTCTCTTTTGTCCCAACTCTGCTATTTTGAGTGTTGTCTCAACGACCATGCCCTTCCATTCGCACTTTTTGAAGGTGGGTACTGGTTGACATTCCGCCTTCCTATCACTTTTCCATTTGATTCTTTAGCACAACGTTCTCACCTATTCTACTTCCGGGCTCTTCTAGGTCTGAATAAACACGCAAAAACTCTAGAAACAAATCCAAAGTTTCCCGATGATTGTAAGAATCAGAAACGCGTCATCTCCTCCTTAGCGGTTTTTCATTTCCCCCTCATGCCAGCCTCGCATAGTACCCTGACATTTTGTCTCTGCACATTTCCTGAAAGGCATTTTGAATTTGAACTAATTTCTTCAGAATTTCCCATCAATAAACATATAACTTCGAATCAACGTTTTCCTTTTTTCAACAAAAAAAACTTGCTCGTTTAGGTTTTGGTTAGACTTGCTCCATTAGGGGTTTTTCCAATACTCCATTAGGGGGTTTTCCGATACTCCATTAGCGGTTTTTCCAATACTCCGTTAGTTGCCTTGTTGAGCAGTGTCTGGTCGTCATAGCCGGTTCAGATCGTCTATACGTGGCGATGGATGCGTTCGATGGACTGCTCTCTGCTCATCCTACTCATTCATGTATTCAACCCCATCCTCCAATCATCGGTCTTCTCTTTGTCCGACAACTCTGCTATTTTGAGTGTTGTCCCAACGACTACCATCTCTTTGTCTGAGTGGTAGTCTCGTAGTCATTCTGTTAACATTGTCATATAGTCACGTTTAGGTTTTCGGTTAGACTTACGTTAAGTTTTTTCCGGCTTTTCGTTAGTTGCCCGATTACCATTTCTTTGTTTGAGTGGTAGTCTTGCTACTTTCTAGAAGCATTCACACACGTAATCCCCCATGAAATTGTTTTTGAAATTTCTCATCATTTTATCACTATCAAACTTATCCTCTGTCTAATCTCAAACACCTCAAATTGAACTTAACGTCAAATTAAAGTTAGGTGATACTAAGTTTAGGTTTACGTTGACTTACGTTAAGTTTTTTCCGATACTCCATTAGAGGTTTTTCCGATACTCCATTAGAGGTTTTTCCGATACTCCGTTAGTTGCCTTGTCAAGCAGTGTCTAGTCGTCATAGCCGGTCGAGACTCTGCGTCGATATGTGGCGATGGATGCGTACGATTTCGATAATGAAAACAATGGACTGCTCATCCTACTTATTCATGTATTCAACCTCCTCATCCTCCAATCATCAGTCTTCTCTTTGTCCAACGCCTCTGCTGTTTTGAGTGTTGTCCCAACGACTACCATTTCTTTGTCTAAATGGTAGCCTCGTAACCGGTCATTCCCCTAACATTGTCATCTGGCCACGCCTACAGTGTGCTTTTAGGAATAGTCTCTTGTCCTGAAACTTTCTTACTCAAAAAAAAATTCTCGTACCTTTCAAGCTTCATCTTCCGTATCTTCTCCATTATTGTTCCTTTTCTAAAAGTCTTATTTCAGAAAACGTCATGTTTCTTGCGATAGCTGGACAAAGTGCTGCCAATGAACGTCAAGTTCAACAACAAAACGGTTAGTACAGTAGGGTCCAAGAGTTTGTATCCCTGTTTGGAAATCGCCATAACTCGGTTTGTTTTTAACCGATTTTGCTCAGCTATTGACACAACATAGTCAAGTGGTTTACAAACACGCTCCTAGTTTTGGTAAGAATTCTGAAAGATTCTGATGAGGCACGTCATCTGAAATTTTGAAAATCGAAAAATGAGAAATTTATTTTTGTTGTAGATTTTTTTTCCGCAGCTCTAATGAATTTTTTCATGTGCATTAGAGTCCATAGTAAACCCCCAAAAATTTTTAGAATTTTTGAAAAAGTTTGAAATTTTTGAAAATTTTTTTTGTGAAATAGGACTGAAACTTTCGGAGCCCGTAGCGGCCCGAAGAGTGCTCAGATCGGGCTATAAATTCTTGAGAGTACGTGCAAACATAGTCCCTATCAATTCCCCAATCAGTGGTATTGAAATTCAAAAGTTGATTTTTCCACTTTCTAGCACTAATTTCTGACAACAAGGGTGAAGTACTGAAAACTCGAAAAATCAACTTTTGAATTTCAATACCACTGGTTGGAAAATTGATAGGGACTATGTTCGCACGTACTCTCAAGAATTCATAGCCCGATCTGAGCACTCTTCGGGTCGTTACGGGCTCCGAAAGTGTCCGTCCTAGTTCACAAAAATAATTTTCAAAAATTTCAAACTTATTCAAATATTCTAAAAGTTTTTTGGGGTTTACTATTTACCCTAATGCACATAAAAAAAATTTATTAGCGCTCTAGAAAAAAATCTACAACGAAAATATTTTTCTCATTTTTCGATTTTCAGAATTTCAGATGACGTGCCTCATTTGAACTCGGTAGAATCCTTACCAAAAACTAGGAGCGTGTTTGTAAATTCAAATCGGTTGAAAACGAACTGAGTTATGGCGATTTAAAAACAGGGATACAAACTTTTGGACGCTACTGTATCTTGAGAAAGAAAAGAAAAATTAATGCTTTTATTTCAGTTATCTCAAGAGCGGAAGAAGCAATCTGTTTGTCTCTCGCTGATTTAGCCGGTGCCGACAGCCTTTTGGGGAGACTCCGGACGGCACGCTGGCAACACACGGGAATTCTCGCAAACGGAACAATCTCTGCAATTGATAATGCAGAGAAGAAACTGATAGTAGGACAATGCAATTTGAACTACGAAAAACTTCAAAATGACTTCAACTCTATCAAGATGCTTCTCCACAGCTATAACTTGGGTAGTGGCCCCGAATTCTCCGCGTATAAGGCGCAAGGTGTCTTGCTCGCTATCAGCAGAGTAAGCGAAGTGAAAAAGTATCTGGAGAAGGTTCTCCTAGAAATGCGTGGGGACGACGTCGAGCCGATGGCACTATCTCAAGGACAAGACAACAACGATGGTCCCGAGAAGTCGAGAGAACACAGTTCAGAAGAAAATGACAACTCGAAAAGTGGACCGGGTGGATCTTCACAAGAAGGTGAGTTCATGCAATATATAACAGAATTAGTCAAAAAGAGTGATGTGGAAAACACATTCCTCCACCCTCAGTTGGAAACAAACGTGTTTTCAGGTAAAGCAGCTGAAACAACGAAAAGTGCTGCCTCGGTTCCGGAGAAGACGACAAACAACTCGAATTTTTCTGGTGAACACGCTGAAGATTCGGAACGTCTGAAAGCCGCCGAGCCATCCCTTCCTGACGACAGTGACAGCTCAGCACAGCCAACTCCACCACCTTGTAAGTTAATGTAATTCCTAGTGGAATCAGTCAAAATAAGTTATTTGGAAGACACCCTCTTCAACAATCATTCAAAAAATCAAACACTTATCACAACATACCTTTCAGGCCTTCCGATCACATTCCAACAGTCAAGTGGATCTGATAACCGGGATGCAGATCCATCTTTTGCTCAAGATACTGCCGTTCCAGTTCCGGAGTTTGTTGTGGAAGACATTGTTATGGAAGAGGAGGAGCCAATGGTACCAGAAGAGCCGGAAATTATCGCAGAGGAGGAAATGCCAGAAGAACCGCCAGTTGTCAAGAAAGCCAATAAGGGAAAGAGAGGTGGAAATAAGCGAAAGGCACCTGCAACAACTGAACCAGTCGCTGCTCCTGCAACTGCCCCTGACACACGTCAAAAACGAGCTAAAAAGACTGTACGAGAGAACAACGATTTGAACAGAGACGGAAGCGGACCGGGAACTTCCAACGATGTAACTCCGAGCTCGGAAGCTGAAGAACCGGAAGAGAAAGTGAATGTGGAAGCTAATGAGGGAAAGAACGTGGATACTGTGAATAACCGGATGGCTTCTCTTTGTCTTTTGTCGATTGCAAAAGAAAAGGGCACTAAATTACTGCCGAAAGTCGAAGGATTCATTCGGGAACAAGGAGGTATAACAGAGGTAGTTATTTCCTAGAATTTGAACAAGATTGGCAATCATCTAATTTCAGGGACCTGCACCAAATAATCGAATTGACTTGTCTCGCGAACTTTGTCTAGATCAGAACAACTACCGTCGTGCCCACAAATTCTATAAGAACATTTACGGAAGGAAAGCGGAAGGTCTTGCACCAAGAAAGCGGGAATGGATTGAGAAGAATAAGAACAGAAGTGACAAGGAAATGAGGGATATGCACAGAAGGTTCAGATTGCGCTTGGCCACTCAGCTGTGCAAAGACGTTGGAGATGACACAAATGCCATCACGGAAGCTGCTGAAAGATCTGTCGCAGACGGACAGATGTATCACTATGTGGCAAATCCAAAAGCCGAACTTCCATCAGGACCGGATACTCTTGTTGCAGACGAACTCAAAAATGCTAAGGAAAACCTGGGTTACCGTGGTGAAGGAATGCCGGTTCCAGTTATAAAGTATGAAAAGGTCTTGGAATCGCCGGATACTGCTGAACAACTCATCACTTCTGTTCCTGTCGCGATCATCACGGATCTGTTCGACAAGCAGGCTGAATCGAAAAATACCATTGCTCAGAATGTTTTCACGCTGGAACGCATTACCAAAATGAAGAAAGATGTTCCAGTCGACATTATGTCCCAGATGCCCCAACACGAAAACTCAAACATC
The DNA here is from genome assembly GCA_900536315.3 of Caenorhabditis becei. Lineage (NCBI taxonomy): Eukaryota > Metazoa > Nematoda > Chromadorea > Rhabditida > Rhabditidae > Caenorhabditis > Caenorhabditis becei. The sequence continues at coordinate 173,306 of LR540046.1, read as the reverse complement.
AACCCGAAGACCGGATGTGAAAGTTACAAACCGCACCATGAGTTCTACTGGAAGGATGATGACAAGAAGATTCGTCACACAATCACAAGATACCTCACGTATTTAAAAAATCTCAAGAATGCGTCATTGAAAGGTGAGATAATAAGTTGTCAATTTTTCTCTCAATTAAGCAAATTTCAGCTCTCAAACTGGTTAACGTGGAGAACCCGCAAGTCGAAGATTTCGAAAAAGCTAAGGAGCTTATTGTCAAAGTGCACTATGTTGGAACGAAGAAAGAAAAAGAAGCAAAGTTGTTGTTCTGCCAGAACATTGATTTGATTGGAGAGGAGTACAATGCTGCCAACACGGTAAGTGAAAGCTTCCCTTAGTTCATTGATCATGATATATTTTACAGGAGCTCGCGAAACTTCCCGCTTTTCTGCGACCAGGAAGAGACTTTGGACTGATGAAATTCATGGCAATCTTGCTAGGAATGAACACTGTACAGGCGTACGGAAAGACTCCCGGAGCTCGGACTTTCGCACATTTTGAAAACTCGGCGTTCGACTCGGTCAACTTCAACGTGGGGCCTGATGACTGTCTCTGGTGGATTGTGCCGATGGAATATGCCAACAAGGTGGCCGATCTCGTAAAGGAAAAGCAAGAACAAGAAGATGACAGAGGTGGAAATGTTTACTCCTTTAGCTGGCCCAACCTCGAAGACTTGAAGAAGAACAACATTGAAGTTGTGAAGTTCGTTCAGAAGCCTGGAGAGTTGGTCTACGTGGGAACCGGAACGTTCCATTATGTGCAAAGCCAAGGATTTGCCACCAATATCAGCTGGAACCTCGCTCAACCGACACTTCAACAACTACAGGCTATCACTGTGTTCCATGACCACTGTCTGGCGAGTGATGCATTCCATCATCTTCCAGTAATGGACATGTTCTGGAACATCGCAAAGGAGAAAGCTTTCTGTGAGGACCCGGAGAAGTTTGTATTCGTAAAGGATATTCTGAAGAGGTGAGTTTTTGGTTGGAATTTCAAGACTTCTTTCTAACTTGATGAAATTTCAGAATTTTGGGATGGATGGAAACTACGTGGATTCAATTCAACCAGCATCTCGGTAACGAGCCAAAAATGTTTCCGGATGACGAACAACCTGATCAAAAATGCAGTTTTGGACATTGCCAGCGGGAACTGATCATGTGCTACGGAGTTCGCGGCGAAATCGATAAGAACCGACAGTACCGATGCGTTTTGCATTTCAACCCGAAGGACGACGAATTCTTCATCACAAACGACATCCAGTACTACAGAGACTTGTACACTAACTACGTACCCACAGCTGGACCACAGTAACTTCTGATAAATTAATTGTATCTATTTCTAAGTAACTTTGGAATCATTACCACTTCTTTGTTCAATTCTTTGCGCTGTTCTCTTTCTCTCGTAACTTTTTGGAATAAACTTATTTTTGTACCAAGTTAGAGACCTGTTCAGGTGCAAAAAATTGAGAGTTATACCGATTTGGCCTATTGAGGCCATATTCAGAGGAGTCCGGAATCAAGGCTAAACCCCCAAGCATACAAGCTAAACTTCCAGTTCGTACTTTCTCCTGCTCTCACGCTGTGTAACTCAAGAAATGCCGCAAGTAACCCAAGAAAAAAGTAGCTCACCGTTCATCCTTTTTTCGAATCGTTGCAGAGCCAAACGGAAGTGTCCCCAGAAGGGTAGGGGAGAAAACCAATGAACGGACGGTGGAGTAAATGACGGGACACGTGGGATTGGGGATAGGGCGGGATTGGGATAATCGAGCGGTGGTGAGGTAAAGATAGAATGTGTCGGATGAGAGAGTGTGAAATAAGGGGAGACGCAGAGAAATGGGGAGTGTTTATCTTATAGTCTTCAGCCCACGCATCGCCACATCGAGAGAGTGTAGAGAGAACGGAGAGAGTGCAGAGTAAATTAAAGTAAACTGATAGCTAGTGATAAAGTTCTCATAAGAAATCAATCCTGAAACTCTTCAGGATCCAGAAATCTAGCTTCAGATCCATAAATTTATGATTTGATACGGAGTGAAAATCCCAAAAAATGAGTGATCAACTGCTGCAAGTCCAACGAACGATCCGAGGTATTTTTCCAGTCCCCATACTTTACTAGAAAGCCTATACTCCCAGTAACTCACAGATACTCCTTTCACTCCCATTTTCCTGCTAATGAGCTATCCTCCCACTCCTCAACGTCCATACGAACTCTTTTGTTCCATACAGGAATAGGAAGATCACCCCGGATCACATTGTGTCCAACGAACGATCCGAGGTATTCTTCTAATCACCATACTTTCATTAACTGACTGTTACCGTAATCTCCCATCCTCCTGCTTATCAGCTAGCCACCAAGTCCGTACTTCTGTCCATACAAACTCTTTCGTTCCATACAGAAATAAGAAGATTACCTCGAATGTCAGCGTGTCCACCGACCAAAACGAGGTATTCTTCCAACGCATATAAACTGAACTCTCAGTCCGTACTTCTCTTGCTCTCACCTCTCACTGTGTAACTCAAGAAACGCACCGAGTGAATTTTTAAAAAGGTAGCTCACCGTTTATCCTATTCTCAAATCGTTGCCATGTCCTTGTTAAGCCGAACGGAAGGGTCACCAGACGAATCAGGGAGAAAACGAGTAAATGGTGGGGTAAATGCTGGCAAATCTGAAATCAAGCGGTAGCGAGGGCGAGGGTTAGGTGCCCGGCAGGTGGCAAGGTAATAATCAGGTGTGTTAGACGAGAGAGTACATCAACGAGGGAGAGGGCAGAAATAGATTGGTGAGAGAGTGTGGAATGAGGGAATACGCAGAGAAAGGGGGAATGCTTATCTCCCAATATCATCAGCCCACGCATCGCCACATCGAGAGAATGTAGGGAGAACGGAGAGAGTGCAGAGAAAATCATGGTGAACTAATAGTTATTGATGAAGTATTGATAAGCGGACAAGCCTAAAAATCTCGGGGATCCAGGAATCCAGCTTGAGATTCGAAAATTGATAATTTGATACAGAATGAAAATCGCAAAAAGTGAGTGATCAACTGCTGCAGAGTTGGTCAGATTTTACATTGATTCCACCTCTTATCACTGCAATTCCAATCAGAATTGATAAAGCTTTAATGTTCTGAAAATAAGATGATTTCGCTTCTCATTTTCGTTCAAACTCCAGTTCTCCCAACAAACCGCTGTGAAACAATAACAACAATATCAAACTTGTTATCAAATCCTTACTATCTTAGCATTATCACCAATTCAGACTAGGCTCTGGATTGAAAATGAACTTGAATTGTAGATTTCTGTTGGATATACAAAATGTACTAGGGAACGTTGTTTTTCAAGTTTTTGGCTACAATTTCGAGTTTTACTAGAAGAAGGATATCCCTGCTACTGTCGGAGATGAAGAGAAAACTACAGAGGAGTCAAGGGATTCTTCGAGTACACCGTCAGCTCTTGATATGTTTTGTATGAGAACGAGGCAAAAACGAGAGGAACCGACAGTCCCAATGCGTTCTATATCCACACAATATCCAGTACTAAAAAGACTAATACTCTTACTACGTAGGCACTGCCGGATCACAGTAACTTTTGATGCTACTTCAATTGATTATTTCTATTTCTAAGTGACTTTGGAATGATCACCACTTCTGTGTTTAAAACTTTTGCGTTGTTCTTTTTTCTCGTAACTTTTTGGAATAAAGTTGTTTTGTACTGAAATGAGAGGACCTGTTCAGGTGCATATGATTGAGAGTAGTTAGGATTTGGCCAGTTGAAGCCATTTTCGGGGGAGTGCAGGTAATTGCCCTGGAATCAAGGCTAAACCACCAAGCATACAAACTGAACTTCCAGCCCGTAATTTCTCCTGCTCTCACGCTGTGTAACTCGAAATATGCCGCGAGTAACCCAAAAAAAATAGCTCACCATTTATCCTTTTCTCGAATCGTTGCAGAGCCATTTGGAATGGGCCATCAGGCGGGAAGGGAATTGAACGAATGAATGAGGTCGGTGGAGGATGATGGCACAAATCATGGCACATCTGAAATCGAGCGGTGGCAAGGGCGGGGCTTAGATGCATTATACGAGAGAGTATATGAGCAAATGAGAGTGCAGAGAAAAACGTGTAAGAGAGTGTGAAATGAGGGGAGACGCAGAGAAATGGGGAATGCTTATCTTCGAATGTCATCAGGCCATGTATCGCCACATCGAGAGAGAGTAGGGAGAACGGAGAGAGTGCAGAGAAAATCAAGGTGAAATGATAGTTAGTGATAAAGTATTGACAAGCGGACAATCCTAAAACTCGCCATGATCCAGGAATTCAGCTTCAGACACAAAAAATTGACCTGATAAGAATTCCTGATAAATTGATACGGAGGGAAAATTCCAAAAAGCGAGTGATCAACTGCTGCAGAGTTGGTCAAATATAACTATTTTTCTGAAAGAGCAAAAAAGCAAGACTCTTGGGTTCTCCTTCCAGCTCACATCAGCAGTCTATCGGAACCCTGAAACCATGGCCGGAAATGAAGTTACAAAAGAATTGAAAAGAGGCCAAACGAAGGGAAGAAACTTTGTGTGCAAGTACAAGACAAAAGTTGAACTGCCGAAAATAACACTTCCATGCATATTCTTTCGCTTCATATAGAAATAAGGAGAACACTCTAATTTCCAGCGTGTCCACCGAACTATTCGGAATGTTCTTCCGAATCCTGTACATTGCTAGAGACTCTTCACTTTCAGTAACTGACTAATACTTTGCATTTCAGTACTCCCGATCTCCCATACTCATGCTTACAAGCTAAGATTTCACTCCGTACTGTCCATTCATACTATTTTGTTCCATACAGGATAAGGAAGATTACCTCGAATGTCAGCGTGTCCATGTGCATTAACTGTCTCGTAGCCTTTTTGTCTTCAAAAAATCTTTTTACCATCAATCATTCAGATTTTCCCTGCAAAAACTCAACTAAACAAGATTTTCGAAACTGCCTATGTTTTTTTCCTTTCTTTTTGACTTCTCTCCACACTTTTTATTCTAATTCTAGTCATTTTCCTTTGAAGAGTGCTGGGGACTGTCCATCCCCCGGTGTCATATTACATCACCGAAGAGGAAAGTTGTCCCAATGTTGCTTTATATTGTACCATTACGACCAGTGAATATCATTTTCAAGGAAGTGTAGGTATTACATCAATGCTTCAATGCTAAACCCCCAAGTAGAAAATCATATCCTCATTTGTCATCACTATCTTCTCTAACAAATGAATGAATGCCAAACAATTGTTTCAATTCAAATTCCCAGCCTCATAACTTGTGTGAACTCACGCCATTACCCTATCAAACTTCTCTCCTCCTCCTTCCTCATTTACCTCTCTCTCTGTTTACGCAATCGTGTACTTTTTTTGCCCTTCCATTCGCACTTTTTGAAGGTGGGTACTGGTTGACATTCCGCCTTCCTATCACTTTTCCATTTGATTCTTTAGCACGACGTTCTCACCTATTCTACTTCCGGGCTCTTCTAGGTCTGAATAAACACGCAAAAACTCTAGAAACAAATCCACAGTTTCCCGATGATTGTAAGAATCAGAAACGCGTCATCTGCTCCTTAGCGGTTTTTCATTTCCCCCTCATGCCAACCTCGCATAGTACCCTGACATTTTGTCTCTGCACATTTCCTGAAAGGCATTTTGAATTTGAACTAATTTCTTCAGAATTTCCCATCAATAAACATATAACTTCGAATCAACGTTTTCCTTTTTTCAACAAAAAAACCTGCTCATTTAGGTTTTGGTTAGACTTGCTCCATTAGGGGTTTTTCCAATACTCCATTAGGGGGTTTTCCAATACTCCATTAGCGGTTTTTCCAATACTCCGTTAGTTGCCTTGTCAAGCAGTGTCTGGTCGTCATAGCCGGTTCAGATCGTCTATACGTGGCGATGGATGCGTTCGATGGACTGCTCTCTGCTCATCCTACTCATTCATGTATTCAACCACCTCATCCTCCAATCATCAGTCTTCTCTTTGTCCCACAACTCTGCTGTTTTGAGTGTTGTCCCAACGACTACCATCTCTTTGTCTGAATGGTAGCCTCGTAACCGGTCATTCCCTTAACATTGTCATCTGGCCACGCCTACAGCCACGCCTACCGTCTGCTTTTAGGACTAGCCTATTGTCCTGAAACTGTCTTACTCTAAAAATTATCTTATCTTTCAAGCTTCATCTTTCATGTTTTCTCTCTCTCCTTCTCTTCACTCTATTTTTCGATCATCTCCTTGTAAAACATCTTTTCAGTTCACTCAAAGCTAAAAACGAAAGATGAACAATCCGAATAACGAAGAGAACAAACTCGGAGGAGGTTCCAACCAACAAGTCCCTATGGACGCTGCCCAGCCACGTAATGCTGTTTGTAAAAAAGATGAGCAGCAAGGTTAGTTTTCTTGCATGAAAACTTTGAGATCTGTTTTTTAATGAGAATAGGGCGTATATGTAGCGAGCTTGAATTCGAGCAAGAAATTTTCACGGAAATTTCGTTAAAATTTGAAAAGCATCTACAATTTTTCATATCTCAAGTTGTTTTTATTGCAGCGGATAGGAACATCTACGCGAGACGTCTTGCTGTTCGCCGGGCAGATATCTATCTGAAAAACATGCTTGGTGAACTTAAGAAAATTGACGCCGTCGGGACTATTAAAAAGAAAGACGGAATTCTGGATTGGAACAAATTCTGCAACAAAATCTCGTTTTCCGGAAGCCTACTAAAAGAGATCCATTCTGATTTGAAGACGAAGAGTAAACGTGTAGAAGATACGTCCAACTCCCGTCAATTCGCTTTTTGTTTGGGTAGAATGGAGAAGGAAATCTTTTCTGTGATGGAATTGGTAGAGGGCTACGAAATTGTCAGGAAGCCCAAAGGAATTGAAAGAGTGCTTGAGAGAAAGCAATTGGTTATCAGGACGATAGAGATCAGCATCGAAGAAGTTAGAGAACTTTTCAAAGACGTTTTGGCGTCGATGAATATGGAAGACACCGATGACGATGATGATGATGACGATGAGAAAAAGGATGATGAAGAAAAAGACGGTGCAAACCAACAAGACGAACTTCCCGGACCCGAAGACAAGAAAAAAGGAAAAAGTAAGATTAGAACACTAGAACAGTAGGAACTACAATCTGAATTAATAATTCTCTTCTTATTCTTTTTTACTCAATTCAACTTTTCAGCTTCCAAAAGGAACACCGATGGAAATTTGGAAAACGCATTTTCTGCAAAGAGAGTCCGGAAAGATGGTGGTGACAAAGAACACGTCGGAGAGCCGGTTCAACTGGCTCAAGACCAAGCTGCATTTCCCCCTGCTCAAGTAGGATTTGGGGAAGAAGATGATGAGCCGGTTGACGAAAGTGTCTTGCCCAAGGGAGACCAGAAGGACCTGTTGGAAACTCCATTGTCTGATGTTTCCGGTAACCAGAAGAAAATGGAAGACTGCGGTAGCTCTCCAATACCACCTCCAGAAGAGCCAGCGGTCGGAGAACAGCCTGAAATCGTTCCGCAAAACGAGCAATCTTCAATCACATTTTCCCTCGGGGAAGGCGCTGGTCAGATTGCCTCGGAAGTTCCAGTCGATACGCCTTTCATTCCCAAGAAGCAGCTGGAAATTCCCCTGACACCAGAAAACCCGTCTGTCCCGAAACTGCTGCCAGTGGTGTCAACGGAAGGTTCCACACAATCTGAGATGAGTCATCGAGTCAACTCCGAAGTTGTCTACGAGGAACCCGTATTTCCTTCACGACCAACAACTCCAGATCTCACGGGAAGCTCCGGACAGTTTGAAACAGCATTTCAAAACACCCAGACATCGTCTCAAATTGTGAATGGAGAAAGCGCTGTTCAGGACATCCCAAAAGTTCCAGCTCCTCAAGCCGATTCTCCTCCTCTTCACGAAACACCCCTGGAATCCCCTTCGACATCAGGAAACCCTGCTGTGCCAGCAGAAGAAGACATTGTGGAGGAACAAGTTGTCGGATTGGATCCCATGGAAGATGATGCGCAAGAATCCGAAAATGATGACGCTGACGTTCCAATGGATTCTCAAGTTACAACTAAAATGTCGAGAAAAAGGAAATGGAATGCCAACTCTAGTGACACTGTCAAAAAACAAGCTGCCCAGAAAATCGGTACCAATGTCAAGAATGTTTTGAAGCTGGGAAAACCTCCATCAAAACCGGATCCGAAGAAAATGGCCAGAGAAACGAATTTTGAAGAGGAAAACATGAATTATTACACGTTGACTTTGGCATTGGGAGTAGCTGAAATGGAAGGAATCGAGGTCACGGAGGAACAGAAGCAACGACTGCATGAGCTGGCGGGCGTTGAAATGGTAAGCTAATCAATAGAAATCTGCATTCTAACATGTTCAATTTCAGATCAACTACGAGAACGAGGAAATCCCAGCTACTGTAGACGATGAAGATCTGTCGGAGGAGGAGAACTACAGAGGATTGAAGGTCTACTTCGAGGACAACGTTCATGCTCAACAAAAATTGAATGAGAATGAGCCGAAGAGCAAAACTCATGAGTTCGCCTTCCACCTCACATCCGCAGTCTATGGAAACCCCGAAGCCATGACCGGAAAAGAAGTTTCGGAGGAATTGGATAGAGGCAAAGCAAAGGGAAGGAACTTTTTGTGCAAGTATAAGACAAAAGTTGAACTGCCAAAGATGCCACTTCCAACCGATCAAAATGCCCTCTTCATCCCGACCAAGATATTCAATGGGCTTGATATCAAGAAGAAGAACTTCCTCACCAAGCTGATCGAAAACCCACTTTCGGCCATTCGGAATCTGGAAACGTCAACTACATTCGATAAGAAGCTGTTCGACATTGAAATCCTCATTGGACAAAACGCTGAAGCCACGATCCCTATCATTTCCCAACTCCCACAATCACCAGAAGAGAACAAGAACAGTGACCTAGAGAATTCAGAAAGTAAGCCGTGGCAGTCTCATAAAGGGTTCTCACACATCATGAAAGTCAGCGAGTTCATTGTTCAAAAGAAGAAGATCATTGACATTGTCAAGAAACGTAAGCTATAGGTTTGAAGTTTATACTATACACATTCTTTCATTTTCAGATCTGAAGAAGTTGCTGAGCAAAGATGTCAAGAAACAGAATTTTGATGCATTGAAAAAGGACATTGAGGTGAACACTGGACGCCGATTGCTCTTCGGAACTAACTTCGAGTTCCAAGGTCAAGATCCAAATGTGAAGCCAGAGTCTGATCCGAGCGCACCTTTCCATAAACAACACTTGGTAAGTATTAGTTCCCGGTCTCGTGACTGCGAGAAGTTCAATTTACTTTTTATCTCTCATATTTCCAGGAAATCGAAAAGTTGCCAGAGTGGATGAAACCGAGAGGTCTGGAAAACCTAATGAGACTGATAACTCGCAGCATTGGAGGCATCAGTTCCCCGCAGATGTACTTCAAATGGCCCGGATCTCGAACAATCGCTCACATCGAGAACTCTGCTCTCGGATCCATCAACTGGAACTTTGGACCAGGGAAATGCCTCTGGTTCAATGTGTCACTCGAGTATGCTGGCCAGTTGGAAGAACTCATCTACAAGAAAAGTGGAGAGAGATTGTACGGCGCCTACTGGCCATCAGCGAAGGATATCCGAGACGCCGGAATTCCGCTCCAAGTGTTTCTCCAGAAACCAGGAGATATGGTGTTTGTCAGCTATGCGAGCATTCACTGGGTCCAGAGTCTCGGCTTCGCTGACAACCTCTCCTGGAATGTTGGCCTGGAGACCAAGACACAGCTGGACGTCATTGCGCTGTTCTTCGACCATCAAAACTTTGCCTTGGGAATGCCAACTATTCCGGTCCAAGAGCTTTTTTGGCAAATTGGCATCGAGAAAAAGTACACGGACAACCCGCAGATGTTCAAGACGATGAAGAACATTCTGTTCAAGTAAGTATATCACAGTGTTGCATAGTAATCAATCATATTTCAGACTTTTGGCTCACGTAAAAAACGAACGGGAAAGTGTCAAACTGAAGGATGGTGAGACGATTGAGAAGAAGGTTGACGGATGGGATAAGGATATCCGGTGCAAAAACAAAAATTGTCAAGACGCCGTGTTTAACATTTTCTGCGAACGCACATCAAAAGGAACAAAATTTGGAGATCAAAAATACGTAAACTGTGTCAAACACTACCAGGGGTAAGAATTCAACAAATATTCCGTTTCTTAATTTGGATTTCAGAACCTATCGCGATGCCTACTACTTCCGTCAGGAGACGGAGTTTTACGAGCAAGTTTATTCGGATTATGTTTACACGGGACCAGAGCAGAACAATGGAGTTGATGATCAACCAGATGATCAGGAGTAGAATGTTTTGTTGCCCTGTGATAACCTTTCTTACAATCTGATGTATTCTGACTTTTCACGCATGTCTGTCTCATTCTGAACGTCTCAAACTTTTGTTTTTCTCATCTTTTGAATCCTTTCCAACTTCTCTATTTTGTATTCAATTCGTTACTGTTTGTTTGAAATGTCAAACTATTATTATATCTTCCTACAAAAAATGAATAAAATTGTGAATGAAAAACAAAAAGAGAGAAACCAGAGGAATTCGGGTACAGGAGCCAAACTGACTGCACAGTGGGTAGTGAACAGATATGGTTGATAATAAAGATAAAAGATTTCAAGCCATTGTTTCCAAAAACAACGTTCGATTTCCTTTCCAAACATATAAAAACCTCAGAAAACCTACACTAACAGTCTCCGGCTGTCAGCTAGTGATTCACAGTAGATCTCTAGGAGAGCCC
>LR540046.1:146465-162450 GCA_900536315.3 Caenorhabditis becei | reverse complement strand
CCCCCCCCCATTGCCCAGTGCGAATTCCTGCGATTCGCATTCTCAGCCCCATGACTTGTATGAATTCAGGCAATCATCTTATCAAGCTTTTCTTTTCTTCTGTCGCCGTCATCTCTCCTCCTTCCGCAATCAGGCACCTGCCTGTTCGGTTTTTTCATTTGCACTTTTTTGGGAGAAGCTGCTGGTCGGTTCTTCCCTTACTCCTACTTTTTCGCTCTGAGTTTTCGGCTCTGTTCCACAATTCTAATTCATTTGGCGCCAGTGCCCTCATGGGTTTTGGAGAGGATATTGTACTAACCAGCAGAAGCTTTAGGAATGAATCCGAGGCTTGGAGCAGCGCGCGCAGCGCGCGTAGTGAGACGAGAGGGTCAGAAGCGTACCGGCTACCCCGAACCGTCTCTTTTCACTCCTCCTATGTCCGCGCACATTACACAGCTTACAGGCAATCAATAGTTACGAAAGAGACACTCCGGCAGCTTATACACATGGCACTTCTTGGGGAGGCGGGGGATAAACGACACGGAGTCGATTGCGCGCACAGTCACTCGTCTCTCCCCTCGTGCTCATTTTGCCAATTTTTGTGCGCATCAACTGTTGTCTCGGAGCCTTTCTGCCTTCAAAAAACAGCTTCTCACCGCCAATTATTCCGATTTTCTGCACAAAAACTTTACTCAACACTATCTTCAAGATGACCACGGTTCTTTACCTTTTTCTTTTACTTCTCTAAACACTTTTTGTTTTGACTCTTTTTAAGGCAATTTTCTCTTCTTTTTCTTCCTATTTGTATATACAGTGAACTGAATCTCATTCGTTTTTCCATTCCCTTCACAAACTTCTTATTGCTTCTCCATCTCCTCTCCTACTTGGCATTTTGCCAACCCCATCCGTCCATCCTTTCCTCGGTTCGGAAGAGTGCTGGGGACTGTCCATCCCCCGGTGTCATATTACATCAGCGGGAAGGGAAGGGGTCCCAATGTTGCTTTCCGATCACTCTCGCCTGTCTAACTCTCTCTCACTTCTGATGCTTGGTTTTCTGTATTGTTTCCGATTCTTAATACTTCATCAACTTTTAACGTAAACTTTATATAACCCATTTCAGTATCTATGGATTTCGACGATTCGGGCTCTGCGGGTCCTAGCACCTCCAACCCCACTGACAACCCTGACTCAACGACAACAGTCTCCCGCGCCACCGCCAACACCTTCCACTCCACCACTTCGACCACTTTTGAAGCCGTTGGTCTGATTCTCCGTCCACGTGCCCCCGGACGACCTCTCCCTTTTAGAAGTAAGTTTCAGACTTGACCCGTCTACTAGCCTTCTGATACTTAGTCTAGTTCTAGCACTCTACCTATTTTTTCATGTTCATTGTTTCATTGAATATGTGTTCACTTCAGTTTGTTAGGCTAACTCCTTTCATGAAGTCTAGGACTCCTTCACACACCGTGATTTGCAGCTTCCGAGAATGCCAAAGATGTCTTGGATGTATTGGGGCCACTGATCAGGGATATGAGTATGTTCCCTCAACTTTTGGAGAACGTGAACAACAACCGAGAAACGATCACATCTGCAGTTGCAAAAATAGCTGCACAGACTATCAAAATGAAGAAGGAACTGCCGGAACTCAGAAAGAAAGTGGCCAAATTGAAGAGGCTGCTGAATATGAAAGAATACAACAAATGGATTGGATTCTTCGAGGATATGTGCGAAAAATGTGAAATAGAGGAACTGTTCAAAGAGCTTCTCCCAATGAAGAGCTCTTCAGATCTTCAAGCCCAACAAGACAAAATATTGAAATTAAACACACGGATGCTCGTGAGCCTACAGTATCCGTTTGTCTGCTTTGCATTTTTGAGTAAGTCTTCAGTTCTAACTATAGAAGTTTCCATGAAATAACGTTTTTTCAGATGACAGAGGAGATCTCCGGAAGAAAGGAGTGGACAGGCTGGGCCAGCCGGCAAAATCAGGACATCGGCCAAATAACAATTTCAACCTGGACGGTACGGGACCTTCATCATCGATGTCATCCCAAAGAACGAGCAAGTTGACAGGAAAGGTCAAAATCCCCCAACAGAATAAGATAGGTGAGAAATCCGAAGTTTCTTGAATAGCACTTTATCAACTCTCAAAGTGGACACTCAGCCAATTCGATCTGAAACAGTTTATCTGAAATCTCTAAATTGATGATATCGTTTTTCAGGTTCTGGGAACTTCAAGCACTCTGCTTCTCGACTTCGCCAACCAGTCAACATTCCTGGTAAGCAGGAAGAACACGTGGATGACATACCGAGTGAGTTTCATGATAATTATCAATGATTTGACCTGCAAAACTCTGCCAGTTTTCAAATTTTCTGAAAATTCTACTTTTTAGTGAATGTGGATGACTCGGAAGATCTGATGACGGATGGAGAACCCAAAACGACAGAAAAGGAGAGGATAATGAAAGCCAACATCTTCCAAACCTTTTCAATGATCATGAGCGTTGCGAGAACCTCTCTCGGCCCTGAGGATCGCGAGAAAGTCAAGGAAATTCTGTTCAAATTGACTGGACTGGAGGAAGTGAGTTTCGCATCCGAAAACCTTTGAATGTAGCTAGAATTTCAGGAAACATTCCAAATCAATGAGATCAAGGTTGAGAAGTTTGAGGAGTTTGATTCAGACAACTACCGAAATTTGAATGAGTTCTTCAAACACAACACAGATCCAAAAGTCAAGACGGCGTTCACTGACAGAAGAACAGAAGAGCAAGGCAGAATGTACTCGAAGGAACGGCTCACGGGAACGAATTTCGAGGATCTGGCAGAGGGATCGAGAGAGATGATGAAGCAGAAGGCTGAAGAATCGGTTAAGAAGGAGGATAATCTGCTGTATGATGCCCGCACAACTCCGGAGCTGCCGAATTTGCCGACAAGTTACCATGAAGAAGAACTGGAAAGATTCAAGAAGGTTCATGGATACAAGGGACACGATGGTTTGGAGGGAACTGACAGATTGAGATCCCCTGCTATGCACATCAAGGCTGACAAGGAAATCATGAAAACTACCGGCTTCCGAGATTTCATCACCAACACGCCGCTGACCTGCACGGATGACTTTCTGCAGAGCCAGGGAATCAAACCGGAGCTTTTCAATTGGAAAAATCTTATGAAACGCGGTTCAAATGTCAAAATCGACATCATACAGCAGTTCCCGCAGAGAACGGATGAGATCATAAACCCGGAAGTTGGAAGTCTATCTGAAAATACTGATCGTGAACAGATCCCGAAATGTGTGAAAAGCATAAATGCACGGTTCAAAGTTACGCTGAAGCAATACGCCACTTATATGGATCAGATCTTGAAAATCTGCAAAGAAGGTGAGAAATTCTTATTGGAACTCATTAGATTTTGCATTTTCAGGGATCGAGACACTCCTTCAAGACGGCGCCACTGAGGCCAACTTTTTTGAAATAATGGATTCACTCATTGATGTCAAATTGGAAGAAAACACAAAAGGCTCGAAGGGCAAAAGCGGAAATAAGGAAAAGAAGGACACGCGAAGAATTTTGTGGGTCTATTTTGGAACAAATGTGGATCTGGGAAGAACTAGTAGATCTGGAAAGAAGACGTTCAAGGAACAAGTGGATGTAAGTGGTAATTAGAAAACCTGGTCAAATTTCCGCTTTTCAGGCGTTCAAACAACTTTATGATTGGCTCTCTCCATTCGCAAAGGAGACCCTCTACAAGTACTTGCCTGGTCTGTCCATCGATGGCATCACAGACCTCCAGATGTACGTCAAGCCTCCGAATGCCAGAACTCCCGTTCACATGGAGAACTCGGGCCTCGGAAGTATCAATGTGAACATTGGAATGGATGACTGTATCTGGGGAAGTGTTGCCTACGAGTATGCTGCCGCTGTGGAGGAATTCGTCAAGAAGATGTTTGCCGATGAGAAAGCAAGCATATACGTTGATTACTGGCTCCTAGAGAAGGCTCTCCGTGATGCTGGAATCCCAGTTCAAGTAACTCGTCAAAGATCTGGTGCTATGGTCCATGTTGCCTACGGAACCTTCCATTGGGTCCATTCTCTTGGTTTCTGCAAGAACGTCTCCTGGAACATTGCCCAACCAACTCTGACCCAACTTCGTGTCATGGGACTGAACCAGGACCACATGATGTGGGACGGAGAGAGTATCAGGGTCCCGACAATGTTGATTGTTGTGGGAATGGCAAAGGAGAAGGCATTCGCAAATGATGCAAAAATGTCGCAACTCGTCCTGTTCTACCTGTCTAGGTCAGTTTTTTGGGTGTAAAAGAATCAAAAATACTTCTGAATTTTCAGAATCATAGCATGCTGTGAGATTGAGCACAACATGCTTCCACCAGGTACAGAGACAGTTCTGATGACAGAAGAGGAGCTGGAATCGCTTCAACTGGCTTCATACTCGTGTTGCTGGATCTGTCAGAATGTACCCACTTACTTGATTCCCATTCATCGTGGAACGTTGTACTGTGTCCGTGACAAGTGAGCATTCACAGTCAGCTGATAGTAACTAACTGTTAACTTGCAGACCTGAAGAAGCAAATGTCTACGTTCGATTCGTCTTGGAAGATCTCTACGCAATCCGGGATGCCTACGTGCAAGCAGCACAGCCAGCCGTCTTTCCAGCTGCCGCAAATGTCCAGGACATCGAGCCAGCCGTTGATGTCATGATGAGCGACGAAGGAATGGACGGGGGCCAGCCAGTAGAGCAAATGGAAGTTGATCAGGACGTCGAAGGTGTTCAGTCAGAAGAGTGAGATTGAAAGTTGGAAATTATCACCCTCAAACCCTAATGTATCTCATTTGTACACTTATTTGTTGCTTTTTCGATCCAACCAGTTATACCTACCTCATTTTTTATGTTTCACTTCTTCACATATGTTTGTATGATATCAATTTGGCGATTTTTAATTGTATAATCACATTCACCCACTTTTTATCAAGTTCGATTCTTGGAAATAAAAAAGTAAGATTCGAAAATTTATGTTTTACTGGAGTACTGGAACACAATATCCTTCCCCAGTTTTCCATCCTACCTGCTCTGTCGACACGCCGTGGTTCACATTTCCAGCGTCATGTTTCCTGTGAACTTCTCTCCTTTCTCCTTCCTCTCTTGCTTCACACATCCATGTGCTCTCTCTTCATTTGCTCTTTTTGGAGGATGGTGCTGGTGATTTCTCCTCTTCCTCCCACTTTTTGACTCTTTGTTTTTTTCGTTTCCTAGAGGTGTTTGATTTGGGTTTTTGACTGTGTTTCACTATTCGTTCACATCCTTGTCCTTGTGGGTTTTCGGGGCAGGGTACTGTAGCCACTTTTAACAATTTTCCCCATCTCCAATGATAACAGAGTTATCTGTTGTTTTTTTCAAGCCTTCACCCTCTTCCTCTAGAGGGACACCAGGGGCCTCTGGGAAAAGAATTGTGACAAGGCACGGTAAATGATGATTTTTTATTACGGCACTTGGGGGCACTTGGCTCGTTATGGAGCAGATGTTCCTTCTAGAAGTGATCACATACCATTGGTGGTGGGAGGGTAGATGAGAAAGAGATGATTCAAAGAATAATGTTTAACTTGGATACTTGACATGAGACAAAAGTTATATTTAACAGAAGTTATATTCATCATTTTTTATTGGAACGTTGTCTCAGTGGTCACAATGGAAATGGTTAGGGTGACAGGGACTGACTTTGCTGAAAATTTGTGATGGACTGCAGAGGGAAGGCATCGGTTAGATACCGTTCGAAGTTGGATTGTCGAAAATAGTCGAATGGTTTGAGTCTGGAAGGAGTCGCACAACCCGATTGAAAAGATGACGAACGAGGTTTGGAAATTCGAACTACTATCACAAGAACTGATGGAGATGGGACTAATTTGACAAATTGGATCAAAAGGGGAAGCTTGTCAGCATACCTCATGGTAACATCAATTCCGATTGAATATCACATCTATCACTTGCAACCCGATCACCTGATTTCTTGAAATCGGCTTCGACTCTAAAAGGTTAGTGTCTACGGCATCCCAAAGACAAATTCAGAAGGACTGGCACAGAGGAACATGTAGACTATCAAGGGAACCGTGCCAGTGGGAGATCTTTGAGAAGGCATGCTGGCCTTCTCACCACAACGTCTTCAAACCCCACTGGGTCACGGAGGGCACTTGGGTCGTAATTAGGGGCACTTAGTGCATTTTTCACCAAGAAAGGGCAATGGACATTCTAGGAAAGGGCAATATCACGTCACCCTCGTCTGATGAGCTGGTGGGAAAGAGAAGATGAGAATGGGAAGGACCATTTGGAATGCAACTGATTCGGACACGACTGATAACGAGTGATAATAACTAAACGGAGGAAGGATAATGATTGTTTGTGTGTGTTTGGGTTGCTAGAGACAGCACTTGAAGAGTTCCGGAGGTCCTTATTGGGAAATGAAAATTGTGTTACCTTATCACTGATAATGGGCCCAATGATAACTGTCACAATCAGAAACCCAATGTGAAATTGGTTGATTGTCACACTTTACCAATCTTTTTGTTATCACTGTCTGAATGACCCTGGCTTAGATCTGAAACTTTAAAAACAAGTCGTTTAGGAGTCAAATTGGATTGATGATTGTGAAACTGATATCTTGATGAGGAGGGAATGTATGGATTAGTGATCCACATCAAAGTTGTAGAGAATATCAAATAGAAGATTTCATCACTTGAACAATTTTCCCTATCTCCAATGATAACAGAGTTATCAGTTGCTTTTTCAAACCTTCACCCTCTTCCTCAGGAGGGACACCAGGGGCCTTTGGGAAAAGAATTGTGACAAAGCACGGTAAGTGCTAATTTTTTATTACGGCACTTGGGGGCACTTGGCTCGTTATGGAACAGATGTCTCTTCTAGAAGAATGCACATACTGTTGGTGATAGGAGGGTGGGTGAGAAAGAGATGATTCAAAAAATATTATTTATTTTGGATACTTGAAATGGGAAAAAAATTATATTTATCAAAAGTTATATTCATTTTTCGTTTTCCTTTTTCAGTTCTTTGACTGTGCAAATTTAGTGTCTACGGCATCCCAAAGACAAATTCAAAAGGACTGGCACAGAGGAACATGTAGACTATCAAGGGAACTGTGCCAGTGGGAGATCTTTGAGAAGGCATGCTGGCCTTCTCACCACAACGTCTTCAAACCCCACTGGGTCACGGAGGGGCACTTGCCTGTCAGATACGGATCGTCATTAGGGGCACTTAGTGCATTTTTCACCAATCCAGACACAATGAAGGGAAATGGATAATCAGGTCAATTCTAGTAAAAGGGTAATATCACGTCAACCTCATCTGATGAGTTGGTGGGAAAGGGAAGATGAGAATGAGAAGGACTATTTGGAATGCAACTGATTTTGATAACACTGATTAAGAGTGATAATAACTGAACGGAGGAAAGATAATGGTTGTTTGTGTGTGTTTGGGTTCCGTGAACACAGCATTTGAATTGTTCCGGAGGTCCTTACTAGGTATGAATTCAGGCAATCATCCTATCAAGCTTTTCCTTTTCCTTCTCTTCCGTCGCCTGCATCTATCCTCTTTACGCAACCAGGCGCCTTGTTCGGTTTTTGGTTTGCACTTTTTCAGAAAAGGTTGCTTGTCGGTTTTTCCCTTACTCCTACTTTTTTGCTCTGAGTTTTCAGATATGGTCCACAATTCTTATCCATTCGGCGCTAGTGCTCTTATGTTTGAAGAGAATACTGCATTGACCAGCAGAAGCTTTAGAAACGGATCCGATGTTTTTCCAAGTAGAGAGGCAAGAGTGGCAAAAGCTCACCGGGCACCCCGGACAGTCTCTTTTCACTTCTCCAAAATCCGTGCACATCACCCAACTCACAGTCAATCAATAGTTACGTAAGAGACACTCCGGCAGCTCATACGGCAGCTGACATGGCACTTCTTGGGGAGGCGGGGGATCAACGATACATAGTCGATCGCGCACACGGGTCACTCGTCCTCCCCGCGTGTTCATTTGCCACTTCTGTGCGCATAAACTGTTGTCTCGGAGTCTTTCTGCTCTCAAAAAACAGGTTCTCGTCGTCAATGATTCCGAATTTCTGCATGAAAATTTTATTCAACACAATTTTCGAGATGACCAAGGTCCTTCACCTCTTTGTTTTACTTCTCTATTCATTTTTTGTTTTGATTCTGGCCATTCTCTTTTCGTTTTCTTATAGTTTGTATGTACAGTGAACTGAATCTCATTCGTTTTTCCATTTCCTTCAGAAACTTCTTATTCCTCACGTGCTTCTCCATCTCCTCTCTCACTTGGCATTCTGCCAACCCATCCGTCCGTCCTCTCCTCGGCTCGGAAAAGTGCTAGGGACTGTCCATCCCCCGGTGTCATATTACATCAGCGGGAAGGGAAGGGGTCCGAGTGTTCCCTCCCGATCACTCTCTTCTGTCTAACTCTCTCTCTCTCTCCCATTTTCATATATCTCAATACTTCGTCCACTTTCCACGTGAACTTGTTTTACAGTGTCTCGACTACCAAAACAATGAATTTCGACGGTTTGATTTCTGAGGCTCCTCAAACCTCCAACCCCACTGAGAACCCTGCCTCGACAACAACGGACTCCCGCGCCACCGTCACCATCTCCCACTCCACCACTCCTGCCACTTTTGAAGCCGTCGGTCTGATCCTCCTCCCACGTGCCCCCGGACTTCCTCTTCCTTGTGGAAGTAAGTTTCAAACTTGGCCTGTCTAGGAGTCTTCTCATACTTGATCTAGTTCTAGCACTCTCTTCTCATCTCAGAATCCTTGAATAGAATCATCGTACTATACAATCCTAACCATAACTCTTGCATTCGGGACTTAGAGTGCGCAATGAGCTATCTTCTACAAGCTCCGTATCCCTGTATATTCTGCGATGACTTCAACCCGCCTCATATAAATTGGAATGTGCCAAGTGCGTGTGATTCCAACTGCAGGAGCTTATTGGATTCTTCTATTCGCCAGGGTTTAACTCAGCATGTCTCGTCTCCGACTCGCTTCAACCCATCTAACATCCTCGACCTAGTATTCTCAAATACTAACTGTGTCAGAGAGGCTCTGGTAGGTGATCTTTTCAGCGATCACTGTCGCGTTGAAATTCTTACGTATATTACTACTTCTCCTGTGCAAATTTCGGCTTCCACCAAATTATTTCGGAAAGCTGACTATTTGAATATTAATCGAAGCCTTGCAAGCATCGACTGGTCATACCGTTTCTCTACATTATCTGTGGAAGAAATGTACAGGGATTTAAGAGCGATCCTACTTTACCTTATTGATAAATACGTCCCGTCCAGCAATATTGGTTCTGCCACAAAGAAGAAATTCTTTAAAAAAGTTTTAGGCTTGAGGCATCTCAAACTACAAATCTGGCGTACTGAGGGTAACACTACTCAATACAAATCTATCTGCCGTCGGCTTAAACTTGCACTTGTACGTGCTGAAGTTAAGAAGACAAACGCTCTATTAAACTCGGGATCTAAAAACTTCTTCAACTTCATAAAGTCCCATTAC
Source organism: Caenorhabditis becei (assembly GCA_900536315.3). Lineage (NCBI taxonomy): Eukaryota > Metazoa > Nematoda > Chromadorea > Rhabditida > Rhabditidae > Caenorhabditis > Caenorhabditis becei. Next base: position 152,889 of record LR540046.1, on the reverse strand, counting down.
AAGAACGATAACCAGATTGGATCTATATTAGACAACTCCTCAACCTCTAGCGAGTTTACGGACGATGACATTAGAAAAGCTGACATTTTCTCGCACTGCTTTTCTAGCTTCTTCACTTCTAATAATGGAGTTTCACCTGATGTTGCACCCTCTTTGAAAGTCTGCGAGGATATGATCTTTGAACCCTATGTCATCGAGATGATGCTTTTTAAGCGCAAGGGCAAAATTAACTCCTCACCCGACAATATACCTTCCATCTTACTCAAAAAGGCATGTACTACACTGGCTCTCCCTCTGTCCATCATATTCACGGAGAGCTTTAGACTAGGAGTGACTCCCTCTTTTTGGAAGTTGGCCACAGTCTTGCCTCTACACAAGAAAGGAGCTCGCTATGAATCCTGTAACTACAGGTTATCTCTCTGACTTCCAGCATATGCAAGGTCATGGAGAAACTTGTCCGGAACCATATTATCTCCCACCTAAATAAACACAAAATGCTCTCCACTTTCCAGCACGGATTCAGATCTAATCGGAGTACTCTTTCTCAGCTTACGCTGTACCATCATGTACTGGCTACCAACTCTCTCAATATTTATACCACTCACAGCGTCTATATCGACTTCAAACGAGCCTTTGACTCAGTCTCTATTAACAAACTGATCTCTAAAATGGCGAGTTTCGGACTCACAGGCCGAATACAGAAATGGCTCAGTGCCTTTGTAACGAATCGGAGCTTCAAAGTGTGTGTTAATGGTTGTCTATCTGAATCCAAGGCAGTGACTAGTGGAGTGCCTCAAGGTTCAGTGCTCGGACCTACACTGTTTCTGTTATTTATCAATGACATCGAAGCCAAACTGAAGAGTGATCACTTACTTTTCGCGGATGACCTGAAACTCTTTGACACTGATCCCACTAAAATCGAAGCCGATTTGCGTCTGCTCGAAAACTGGTGCTTGAAATGGCAAATGAAAGTGGCTCCTAATAAATGTGAATACGTCCCCTTCTCAGCCAAAGTCAATCAGGGTTTATCTTGTTGCTTTAAACTGGAGAACACTGCGATTCCACTCACCAAGTATGTGCGAGACCTGGGCGTACACTTATCATCTGATCTTACTTTTGCTTATCATTACAACCTGACTATCCGGAAAGCACAGCAACGTATTAGCATTTTTTTCAATGTTCTCAAGTATGCCTCCTTGGAGACATTCGTCAAGTGTTACACGATCTATATCATCCCTCTGTTAGAATATGGTTCAACCATCTTTACCCCTAAGACCAAGGAACATATCATCAAGTTGGAATCGATCCAGAAATCGTTTGTTTTCCGTCTATTCAAAAAGTAGCCTAACTTTGAAAAATTTTATATCGATCAGTTTTGATTTTTTTGAGCCATTCAAAAAACCAAATTGAAGGTAATTGTCTCATCTTTCAGGCAAAAATACAGTCAGAGCTTGGAAAAATCTATCTGCCGCTTTCTTGAAGGAAGAGTAAAAAAAGTGGGGTCCTCAAATTTTGTAACCTTGAAATTCTACCGCTGAGGTTTCATCTAGTTATTTTTATCGTGTTCCCCATCGTTTGTTACGTATGTTCCATCTATTCATTAGTCGGTGCCCCGCAATTTTATTGATGGAACATACGTAACAAACAATGGGGAACACGATAAAAATAACTAGATGAAACCTCAGCGGTAGAATTTCAAGGTTACAAAATTTGAGGACCCCACTTTTTTTACTCTTCCTTCAAGAAAGCGGCAGATAGATTTTTCCAAGCTCTGACTGTATTTTTGCCTGAAAGATGAGACAATTACCTTCAATTTGGTTTTTTGAATGGCTCAAAAAAATCAAAACTGATCGATATAAAATTTTTCAAAGTTAGGCTACACAAATTTTTCGAAATTTTATAATTTCCACAAAAACTCAAAAACTAAAAGATGGGCCAGTGAAATATTTTATGTACGTTCATACTTCATAGTTGTCTACTGTTTGCCCCTAGTCCCGTTCCAAAAAGTCCGTATCATCTGGGGTACATTCCATGTTAGATTTGTCTTTCACCTACAAATACGTCGTTAGTAAAAAATCTTTATGGAGTAAACTCTGTTTTCGAACTGTTCGACAACAAGTGCTCACTGAGGAGACATTCTTATTATTTACGCTCATCCATCAGGAATTCTTCTAAATTCTCCTTGCAAGTTTATGCAAATCGTATCATCAGATGTTGGAATTCCCTCCCTGCCAGTATCTTCCCGGTCAAATGTTCTTTCCGTGTATTTAAATCCATTTTATTAGCCTGTGATCTGAGCCATTTCTTGACTTTAAATCATATTAACTACTAACTGATCTCATTCTCCCTCTTTCAATTTTATCTCTGCTTGATTTCATGTTCATACAAATTCCTCGTATTAGTGGTTTTTTACCCTTCGATGAAATGAATAAAATTCAAAAATAAAAGTCACTCTACACCTTTTTTCATGTTCCATCGAGTTCGTGTTCACTTCAGTTTGTTAGGCTAACTTCTTTCAATAAGTCTAGGACTCCTTCACACACCGTTATTTGCAGCTTCCGAGAATGCCAAAGATGTATTGGATGTATTGGGGCCACTAATCAGGGATATGGGACTGTTCACTCAATTTCTGGAGAACATGAACAACAACCGGAAAACGACTGAATCTGCAGTTGAAAAAGTTGCTGCTCAGACGATCAAAATGAAGAAGGAACTGCCGGAACTCAGAAGGAGAGTGGAAAAGTTGGAGAGTCTGCTGAATATGGAGGAGTACAACAAATGGGTTGGATTCTTCGAGGACATGTGCGGAAAATGTGAAATGGAGAAACTGTTTAAAGAGCTCCTCCCAATGAAAAGCCCTTTGGATCGTCAAGCCCAAAATGGCAAAATCGAGAAATTGATCACACGGATGCTCGTGAGCCTCCAGTACCTCTACGTCTGCTTTGCCTCTCTTCGTAAGTCTTCAGTTCCAACTATAGAAGTTTCCATGAGATGATGGAACATAGACTCTCACAGTGGACATTCAGTCGATGTGATCTGAAACAGTTTATCTGGAATCTGTAAATTGATGACATCATTTTTTAGATACTGGAAACTCAAAGCACAGTGCTTCTCAACTTTGCCGACCAGTCAACATCCCTGGTAATCAGAAAGAACACGTGGATGACATACCAAGTGAGTTTCAACTCCAGCTTCATCCTGGATGTCATTTTGACCCAGCTCTATCTCTGAAGAGATTAGTAGAAAACTCAGGCACGGAGGGAAACGGAAGAGACACGCCGATGCTGGATATTCCGGAGCAAGGAGATTCAGAGCGAGGAGCACCTCCAGCAAAGAAAAGTCGAACCCGTGCTGCCCACCGTGTTCCTCAGACTGATCATATGGAGTACCCGGAAAACAACGATCTGAATAAAGACGGATCCGGACCTTCTGGTTCCGGTAGTTCTGATCAGTTACTTGAAATGGAATACGGACAACAGGACCACTTCGAAGACGTCGATTCCAACCAAGTTGAAAATGGTCTGATGGATTCGGGAAAAGCTTCAGCTACTAATGGGTCGACGAAGAAAGGTAGAACTTACCGGCAGAACAAACATGATTAAGAACTTATAGAAATTCGAGAGAAACTGGCTAATGATGCAGGCGACTATTACACAGTCACTGCATCATTGCCAAAGCTGGAGGCAGCCGTGAACCAAGGAGACGTCCCAGCAGAATTGATCGAAAAGTTTCTGGAATACGCGAAATGTGAAAAAGTAAGTTCTGAACTATTGAATGAAAATGTTAATCTAATTGTTCTTTCTTTCAGGAAAGACTCTCGACATCGACAGTTGAATGTAAAAAAGATGACAGGACTGAATCCGAACTTGCAAAGTACTTGAATGAAATGGTCACGTCGGTAGCAGATCCAATGAATAAGGAAAGAGTGAAGGCCTCGGGAAAAAGCAAAAAAGACCAGAACGAACCATTTGGTCTTCCCAGATCCCCCTTCGCGATAAGTTTCACGACTCGGAACTTCCATGATCCGTTGAAACATACCGGCAAGGAGCTTGCGGATGCTGCGAGAGAAGGAGCGCTGAAAGGAAAAAATTCAGCGTACGAAACCCGTCGATTCATGAACCTGGCGGATTTCGCTGGCGATTATATCGAGAAGTACAAGAAAAGGGTGAACAAAGAAGAAGGACGCATCTGCAAGAAAAACGAGTGGCTGGACATTCCAACACCGATCATCGATGCCAGAAATCACTCCGATGAAGAGCTGAGGAAGATGGCGTCTGCTCATCCGATGGTCTGCATCCGACATCTCGAAGAGAAACGAGGAATTGATCTGAGCAAGTTCTTGTTGGAAAATATCGATGGAAAAATAAAGAAGTTGGACATGAAAGTAGATCTTCAACTTCCACAAAAACTGAAGGTCAATAAGAATCTGAAAAACGGGAAATCCACATGGAAGACGGACGATTACGCCCATGAGGAGAGTAATTTGGAGGAAGTGCAAAAGCACTTTAAAAATCAACGAAAAGTGGTTGATGAGTGTAAGTTAATTCTAAATTGTGGGATTCATACTTATAAATTGTTTGGATTCAGTCATCCAAACTGTGAAGGAAAATGGCGAGATGAAGAAGGAGGATTACGAGGCTTTGAAGAGAAAACTGACTGGAAATTTGATGAAATTCCGGGTTTGGTTTGCTACAAACGTTCCATTGCCAAAGATCGGAGACAACGAGACGGACGATGGAAATATGTATAGCAGTCTGTGGGAGCAGATCGAGAAGATGCCGGAGTGGATGCAACCGGACAGCAATACGGACCTGCTCAGATGCACGAAGCTTGCAATCGATGGACTCAACCGCCCGCAACTGTATTTCAAGGAAGCGGGAGTCAGGACACTTTGTCACATTGAGAACTCTGGTCTCTTCTCGTTGAACTGGAATGCAGGTCCTGATATCTCTGTTTGGTTTTGTGTGCCATTCGAGTTTGGAATGAGAATGGAAGCATTGGTGAGGGAAAAGATGAAATCCCGATACATGCATCCTTCCATTCACCACAACGATTACTGGCCGCTACCTGACGAAGTCCGAGCTGCCGAAATCCCACTCCAAGTTTTCGAGCAGGAGGCTGGTGATCTGATTGTCATTAGCCCAGGAACCTTTCACTGGGTTCAGAGCACCGGAAACACCTCTCAGCCATCCTGGAACCTTGGACTGCCAACCAAGGAACAGATCGACATGATGGCTTTCCTTTACGACCATCAAGTCATCAACTATAGTCGTCCGGTGGTCAACTTGCCGAAGTTGATTTGGAATCTTGTGAGAGACAAGCATCCATTTAAGAAGAACGCCAAGACCTCAATTTTGCATCTGTTCACCAAGTAAGCCAACTAAAAGGTTTCCAATTAACATACTAATCTTTTCAGGTGCCTCGAGTGTTCTCAAATGGAATTGGCTCTTCTTGAGGAACGTGGCCTGTCTTCAACTCTGATGCCGGACGAAGGCAAGAACTGGTCCGATCATTGCTGTAAGAAGTCATGCGGGAGCCACCTCTACAACGTGGTAGCCAGACGCGACAAGAACTCTTATTGTGTCCACCACGCCGAAAGGTAATACTAAAAACATAAGATTTTGAAAGCTTTTTGTCGTTTTCAGCGTCGCCAAGTCGGCCAAGTCGGCCGAGCCGGTGTACTACCATCAGTACACGATGTCGGAGGCAATTCAGATGTTTGATGGGTTCAAGAGGGATCATTTCAACCAGTAGACAACTTGGTTGAACGATTTCAGACAGTTTGTTATCTTTTCTCATTTGGCACTTCCGATATCCCGCTTTCCTCTTCTCGTTCTTTCAAAGTCTTGCTTTTCTTGTATTCACCTGTTTCCATTGTCTGTAAAGTTTTGTTGTCATTTGAAACCTTCCGATTCCAATCTGATATGTCATTTCACTCAAAAATTGGTCATTCCTTTGCGTCATCAACCCAGTTCAGATGTTTTTTTCTTTTTCTTTCCATGATTACAGTTCTGATTGTTGCTATTTTTATCAACAGTTGTTTCGCCTTTCTTCAATGATTTTATAGTTGTTGTTTTAGTAACTCTCTGAAATTTGACCACTTTTCGTTTTTCATCACCTTCTATAGTCTTTGCTTGAATTTTTCTCTTTCATCTTCATTACTTCTTATTCCAAAGTCATGTTATGTCATCTGTTCATCCCTCCTTGTTTTGTTTGGTTTTCTTTAGAAGCATGGCTTTATCGAAATTGTTGAAATGTAGTCAAATTTTTTGCATGTTCAGTTTTCTTGACTTATAGCTCACAAATCCGCATGACACCGTCTTGTTCAGTTATATTATCCAAGTTCCTTACTTCAAGTTCTTATTTTGTCTTAATAAAACAATAATTTACCCTAAAAAGTGTGCGTAATAATGTGTGTCGGGGG